>JAODAL010031138.1:0-48873 GCA_025379985.1 Phyllomedusa bahiana | reverse complement strand
AAAGCACAAAAAAAACACTGTCCAAATAAACCCAAAAAAAGCGCCTCGCCTCACCCACACTTTATGCCGTATGAGCAGTATGAGCTCGAGAGCAAGCCCTCTCCTGGGACTAACCCCCCTGGCCCCCCCCCGGGGAAGCCGAGGAAAAAGGGGTACTCACTCAGATGTCTCAGCCCAGCCAAAAGGGGCATAGCCCCCCGGGCAGGAAAATAGCTTCACCAGGAGAGTGTTACCTCCACCTGGCTCCACACACAGACAGCATGCCCCAAGCTCCCCCCCCAAACTTCCTGGGCGGCGTAGCACCAATTGCCCCTGCGGTTTTTGGGAAAGTCACCAAGTGAAAAACAATGAAAATTAACCCCCGGGATGTAAATTGCGCCAAAGAATTGACCACCACAAACTGCTAGCTTTGTAGCGTTTTCAATGCTGTTTTTTACCCAACCAACAAAGATAAAGTTGAATTAACCTTTGCTTGTGAATTTTGGGCTACAGGAAAAATGTATATATTTTGGCGGTGAAAATGACAGTTTCTTGGAGTCACCACAGCTGAAAAACAATTATTAATTAACCCCTGGATGTAAATTGCGCCAAAGAATTGAGCATCCAAAAATGAAGTGGTATTTGTATTGTAAAAACGCTGTTTCTTTAAATGAATACAACAGGAACTGGCTTAGATCCCCCTTGGATATTCAATGTGCTGTGAGCAGATAGGATTTAAATTGTATATGCAGCTGCAGTGGACGCACACTGGATTTCAGATCCAATACCCAAAAAATCAGAAATAGAACGTTAAGAGAAGCAGTCTCTGAGACAAGCTGAGACACCCCACAAAAATCGCTGTATAAAAATCATTTCTTCAGTAAGAGCTATCAGCCGCAGCAGCACCTTCCCTGATGAGCACAGTGAGAGGAGTGTGAGCTCCCAGCGTCGCGCCCGGACTTATATAGTGCTGTGACGTCACAGAATCCCGCCGGTCTCTGATTGGCTTCATCTCTGCACATGTCATACAGGCTATGACCTTCTTCCTCCCAGAGTTTTGCCCCATGTAACGCCATGTGCTCGCAGCCATTTTATTAATGAAAAGCACACTTCGTTCACTCGAAGTACCCCAAACTTCGACTTCGTTCAGAACCGAAGTTTTCCTGAAATTCTAAACGAAGTCCACTTCGTTAGAATCAATTCGCCCATCTCTAGTGAGGTGCATACAGTGGTTGGCGGTCTAGTAACACCTCTCTACAGTACAGTACGGTACTACATGTCCTGTACTGGTCTTATATCTATTAGTGAGGTGCATGCTGTGATTGGCGCTCTAGTAGCTCCTTTCTACAGTACAATGCGGTACTATATGTCCTGTACTGCTCTTACATGTTTTAGTGAGGTGCATGAAGTGATTGGTGGTCTAGTAGCGCCTCTCTACAGTACAGTGCGGTACTACATGTCCTATACTGCTCTTACATATATTAGTGAGGTGCATGCAGTGATTGAAGGTCTAGTAGCCTCTCTACAGTACAGTGCAGTACTATATGTCCTGTACTGCTCTTACATGTATTAGTGAGGTGTATGCAGTGATTGGCGGCTAGTAGCGCCTCTCTATAGTACAGTGCTGTACTACATGTACTTTACTGCTCTTACATGTGCCAGTATGAGCTTTTTTTTTGGGCACCAGATCAGGGCCTCATTTTCAGGTTTTTTTATGGTATACAGGAAGTCTTTGGGTTATGAAAAGGATAGGGACTGTATGTTTGTTCTTAAAGGGGATGCATCGCTTCTTCTGTTTGTGTGTTTCATTGTGCTCTCAGCTTCTCAGCTCTACAAATTCAGGGGCGTTTATTTCCCTCCCAGCTGGGTGTTTCTAAACTGATGACATCATCCCCTCCCCTTCACTGTTCAAGCTCGCTCCTGAGACTGCCCCCACCCCACTGAGTCGTCCACATGTCACTGTGTCGTTTTCAAAATGCAGTCTTATTTTGTAAGTATGTTTACATTCCAAAGGCTTGCAGTCTAGACAATCTTCTATGAACTCTCTCCTCTCACAGCTGGAGGTTTGTTACAATTGAATCCAGTCTTCTACGAACTCATGCTGAGCAGCACAAATCTCCCTGCTATGTTTACATGCAGGAGCATTAAGGCATCGTGACACAATTCTGCTGTTTTCTGATTGTAGAAGCCCTGCAGTATTATTATGTTTCTCCTGGCTGTGCAGAGTGAAATTTCTGTCGGTCCCGTACTTTGAGTAAGAGAGGCAGCCTAATGCTCTGTCTATGTTTGCATTAGGCACCGAGGCACAATTGTGCTGTTTTCTGATTATACAAGCAGATGCAGTGCCTCCGTGCTTCTGCTGGCTGTGCAAAGTGAAATTGTGCCTGTCCCTTACTTTGAGTGAGAGAGGCAGGAATGCACGCTCTCTAAATACGACCGGGGAGCCAGACAGAATGTAAATTAGTAGAGCCGTCAGCCAATGAAATGAAAGGAGGTGGGATCCGACCGGCACTGGGGAACTGTGTTTACAGAAACAGAAGATAAGGGAGACTGTGAAAACAAGACAGCTTTGCTAATGACATCCAATTTCAAAGTTGCTTGTTTTCACTGTCCCCTTAGGGCATGTCCCCACTGCATGGGTTTTCGGCCGTTTTTTCAGGCGGTTTGCGGTTTTGCATACCACCTGAAAAACCAGCCAAAAATTAGCACAATGGTGCTCTATGGAAAATCCGTACAGCAGTCCCCACTGCACAGGTTTTCCGTCCGGCGGCTTTTCCGCCCGCAGCCTGCACGCAAGACATTCTACAAGCACAATCTTCCGTCCGGTTTTCGGACAGAATCTGTGCTTGTGAATGTAAAGGGGGAGGGCTTTTCTCCGCTCATCTCGGAGTAGAAGGTTATAAAGGACTGCTGTGCTGTGCCAGTCAGAAGATCCAATGGACAGAGGAAGGCTTGCAGCCATGGGTGTAATTGAAATTCATAGGGCCCCAACGCAAAAAGAAATGGGGCCTCACCACCCAATAACCATAAACTAAAACAGCAGCAAAAGTAGCAATAATTAAATCTATTAATAATCCTGCCATATCTCAGGGGGCCCACATATTAGTGTCGGAGGGCAGGAACACACCAGCTACTTGTTCCCTACAAAAAGTAACAATGTTCTTGTACCCAAGTGAGGCCCCTTCAACCTCTGGGCCTCATAGCAGATGCTATGGCTGCTATGACTATAGTTGTGTTGATGCTTGAGGTGTTCTGAATTTCTGTAATTCTGTGGCGTGTCTTAGTACTTGATCTCAGCATACTCAGCCATGCCCGAAAAGTCTCCGTTTGTAATTAGGAGATGGATGTAAATCGGAACATTGTAAGTCAGAGACTTCCTGTGTTATACATGAATAACATGACCCAGAGAAGCTCCTGCCCTCATCATTGAAAGTGATGTTATATGTCAGGACTTGCTTTATCTGGATTAGTTATCTACGTAACATTTTTAATCTTAATTTTACATTTCGCTCGGGGACATTTTGGACCCTTGGAACCAATTAATATCATATGTTAGTGGACTATTGTAATGGTATCCAGATTTTGTTTTTTACATACAGTAGAACCCCATGAGTATTAATATTAATGTATGGCATCAAATGAAGACCTCCATCTACATCCCGATATATATACTAAACGGATGCCATAAATGTGATGTAAACAGAGCCTATGAGAAGTCAATATTGTGCTCAAATTTATTAACACTAGATCTTATTTATCAAAACTGTCTAATAGTTAAACTGTCTGTATTGCCCTTAGAAACTTTGGGAAACTTTGGTTGCTTTGGGAAATAGTCAGTCTTACTCTTAGACAATTTTGATAAATGAGGCCTAGTATTAATAATTTATTTATACAAGTGTTTCATGTGTTTAAATTCCAAATGTATCATGCCACCGGTAGTCTTTTGATAAAATTGCGCACAAATTGGGAAATTTTTCTGACCACATAACATGAGTAATTTTATGACCCTGGTGATATAGTTGTCCCAGAGTAGATATAAATAAGTTGACCCCTTTTAAAATTCTATTTATCTGTGAGTTAGGGGCCATTCACATGGCGTTTTACACCACATCTGTGGCATATATTGGGGTACTGTAAAAAGAGGTTCTCCTATGGATACTCAGCAAACATAGTCCTATGTAATCACCTGCATATACACTTTCCCTATGTCAATAAAGCGTGCACTCTACCATGCTTTTAGGAGGGAGGGAAAGTGTATGCTACCTGCAAATGGAGCGAACATAGTTCAAATAGGACAACATTTGCTGTATTGATCTCTATGGGGCTGTGGTGGCTATGTCCCGGTATCCATCGAGGTTCTTGTTTTCATGGTACCCCAACAGATACCACAAACATGGTGTAAAATGCAGTGTGAATAGCCCTTGTTTTTATTGGCTCTTCTAACATGACTACCCCTGATAGCAGCCATTTTAAAGCTGCATATCTGAAAAAAAAATTTAATTTGGAAGCAGGGTCCTCAGACCTCTTGCCGTGAACCCCTTAACAACCAAACCTTTTTTTATCGTGTTTTTTTCCTCCCCATCTTCCGAGACCTATAACTTTTCTTTTTTCAATCAAAATAGTTGTTTTTGGTACCGTATGTTTTAGTATGTTTTTGAAGAATATAAAATCATTCGCTGCAGCACCATTTCTATGACCTCCACTTTTGTAAGGGCATGTTTTTTTTTGTACCATTTTGGGATACATACTTTTTGGTCACTCTTACTCCAATATTTTGTGGGTGTGAAATTAACCCCACCTCCCCACCTCCATAATTTTGGCATTGAAACTTTTTTCTACGGTGTTCATCATCCAAAACTTTTTCTTCTAATGGCAAAATTATGGTGTTTTGAACTTTCAATATTTTTTAGTTTATTTTTAAAACTTTTTAAAAAATTTTACACCAGTATTTATAATTCCCGTAGGGTATTTAACCACTATGGGGCGTGATTAGTTGTACGTCATTCTGCATTATACAGATGGTACAACCTAGTGCGGGGGCGCTAGGTCTGGCAGCAGTGGTGTTGTTGGGCCACTGGGTTGTACCCCTCAATGGTGTGGCTGTTGCTGCGATGGGGGTAGCCATGCAGTGTTACTCCTATTAGTATAGGGAGGGACCTACTTTAAAGAGGTTGCCAGGAAGTTGCAAGTGGGCTTATACCATTTGATCAAAAAGTATACTAAGAACCTCATGTCCTATTCATAAATTTATGTTGAGAAGCAATAAATCAACATATAGTGTGAGGATATACCTCTTTTGCCTAGTTTGATTATATAGGTAATGCAGAAGGGTATACCAAGATGGCGCTCCTATTACCTTTATATGTCACGTGTGATCTGACAAGAGCTGTTTATAACATCTGTAGACTTTTGGAAGAGGTTGTTAACTATCATCTGCTATCTATGTATTAGACAAAGATAGTCCAGAAGTTTGTAAAAAAGAGACAATTAACATATAGCATGTTGAAAGAGTTTTTCATATTATTATGACCGTGTGCCAGGAAAGGGCTAAAGGTATAAAAAATTTAAAAAATAAAATAATTAAAATCATTTTAAAATGAGACGTTTTGTAAATTGGGACCTTTTCAAATTTTCTTCTGCAGTAAGAAGCTTGGAGGAGCAATTCTTCAAATTAAAAGACAATTTGCAATATCTAATTTATTTTAGATGCTGGTTCCTATAAACTTGCAAAACACAAGCTTATAGGAACCAGCATCTAAAATGAATTAGATATTGCAAATTGTCTTTTAAATTGAAAAATAAAAGTTTTATTTTTACACTTACCTTTTGCCTGGATATCCTTGAAAGATGTGGTTATCATAAGCTTGCAATAGTTTCAAAATTGGCAGAACTTCCAATTCCTGCATACATCCCAACTGCGGCGATTCAGTTAAGATGATCGGTGAACTGAATTCCATCGATTGATTGGTGCACAAACGTGATCAGCTCTCCATTTTAAACAGAGACTTTTGCACCATTCACCATTCTGTTCTATGGGAGTTCTGAGTACAGGTGAGGGGTGTGTTTGACTCTACTCAGAACTCCCACAGAACAGAATGGAAAGTTGGTACAAGTACGGCCTACTCTCCAATCTAAACAGAGACTTTCGGGGGCCTGTTCCTGAGATAAGTATGGGTCCAAGAGCGCATCTTTCACACCTTGATGGTATATTCTATTGATATACCATCCATTTGTGAGATTGACACGCCCCTTTTACAATTTTCTGGTAGGATCAGGCCCCTACATGATGATGTTGTTAGCCTCCCATGGGGCTTAGCAGTGGGCAATCCATTCTAATGCTGACAGTATAGCAATTCTCTAGCTGCTGCTTGTATTAAGTTTTTGTGTTATTTCACATATACTGTATATGGATGATATGGCCTGTGGGACATGTGCTCGAATTACATCGATGGTATTGAGAACTTGGAATTATTTCCACTGTTGGACTTAAGGTGCCTTAGACTGACACTATGATTCCGTCTGAAATAATTTACACATTACATTAACAGGACAATACATCATTTGTAAAATTATCCTTCACTTTGTGTATATTTTTATTCTAGTAAAAGTGGGAGTTCATCTGGTATTTAATTGGAATCATATCCTCAACAATTTAACATTTCAAAAGCTGTTAGGATGACAGATGGCACATTTTTTTATGACTACTACTATTACTGTCAAACAGTGGGCTTTTGATCTGGGCTGAAGGTTACATATGGGTAGAAGCAATGTCAGTTTTCCCCGGGAAGGGACAACGCAGTGCGCTTGCTACGGAATGCCTCCATTGGCTGAAGATCTATGGCTGTCTTGTCTACAGCTGTGCACAAAAGGACCCCTGAGGACATTTTCTATGTTTCTCCAATAACTGTGATGCTATAAACTCCAGGTGGTTTGGGATGTATTCCACTTCTTTTCCTGAATACCGTGTATGTTTTCTAAGGCTTTACTTGCCAACGAAAAAACGAAGCAGACAAGAGCTGTAGGAACATATTTAAATAGACTTAGCTGAAAGCCTAATACTACTACGTGTGCATTTAATGATTTTCACATTGACTGAAATGAATAACAGGGTACATACCAGTAGGACCAGTAGAGGTAATAAGGGAGACATGTATGAAGGAAGGCACTTCAAAGTGAATTATCGTGTCTTGTTTGCAGTAGAGATGAGCGAGCAGTAAAAAGTTCTAGTTTGATTATAATCTCGAACTTCAGTGTGTTTGGTTCAAGGTTCTATTCGAACTAGAACTCAAACCCTATTAAAGTCAATGGGAGAATTTTATACCTATACAGGTGAGGAGAAGCTGTAATTACCATCCATAACAGTAAAATGGATACGTGGAACAACTTAGTGAAGAGAATTTGGCTCTAAGAGTGACAGAAAAAAATTGTGAGGCTAAAATACTTCATTCCTTTCAATGGCTAACTGAAAAGATGAGGACAGCTTGCAAGCAGGGGCGTAGCTATAGGAGGTGCAGCAGTAGCAGCTGCTACGGGCCCTGCATCCTGAGGGTGCCCAAAATCCCCTTTGACACATAGAGGATTTGGAGACGGTATGTTATACAATTACTGAACCCCCAAAACTGCAAAAATAGAACTTTTGGGCACTGAGTATTATTTAGCAAATCCAAGCACTCCGTATAATATATATCCATGTATATGAGAGTTAGGCGTTATGTGAGCCTGCAAATTTCACCAAGTAACAGCATCTGGGTGTGGGAAAGATGCGGCCAGCAATACCAAACTCCCTAACTATTGCTGTATATGGAGAGTTAAATGCTAACTTACTAACTAAGAGCAGTCTGTACAGTACAGAGAGTAAGCTGAAAATGGCGTTCAGAACGCAATACAGTGAAATAAATATAACATGGTCATGTGATTTTAGCAGCCAATGAGAGCCCTACATCTCAGTGATGACATTTTTGACAATTCTCTGTGCTCTGCACTGATTGGATGGCCACCAAAAGTGCAGAATGGTGATTGTCTGGCCACCAAAAGTGCAGAAAGCCGCTGATAACGAAACTGAAAATGGCGTATCGAACTAGAACTACAACTTTACTCGAACGAACAGTAAAATGTTCGGTTCGGTACGAGTTCTAAAAATTCAATAAGTTCTACTAAAACTTAACTTTTCTAGAACAGTTCGATCAACACTAGTTTTCAGTGTATAATGCACCTGAATGTATGAAAGTGTTTTTTGTGAGATTATAAATGGCGTCTAAATTTTATTGCACCTCGCCTGTGTGTTTGGTGCATTATGGAATTTAGGCACATAAGTAATGCGCCAAACGTATAAAGGTTATAGATAGGCTGGAAATAAAAGGAAAGTCATTATAATAGCATGTCAGTGAATAGAAACTATGCTACTGATCCTGCTTGGTGGACCACAGGTCCCAGCAAGACCTGTGCTGTGCTGGCACTTGCCATAGAATAAAGAGTTAGAGCAGCAAAAATAAATCTCAAATTTAATGTAGTAAAAATTAAAAATTTAAAAATTTGAACAACATCATCAGTGGGTTGTTTAATGTAAAATTGGTTTTAGATTCTATTAATTTTAAATATATTTTATAGGAGATATTTGTATATTTTTGGGATATTGTCACGGACGCCCCTACGACCACTGTCCCAGGTCGCGGGCGCGCCCGTGCCCCTGCTCCCAGCGGAGCCCCGTCCCGCATGTCCGGTTCGAGGTCCGCTCGTGCATCGGTCCCCTCTGGCGCTCACTTACCTGGCTGCGCTCCTGCTCAGTCTGTGTCCGGTCCCCGGCGCGTAGCTCCACCCCTAGGGGCGCGCGCCGGCAATTTGAATTTAAAGGGGCAGTGCGCCGGTAATTGGTTCATTGCCGGGCACTGCTCCTATTTAGTCCAGCCACTTCCTGCCGGCCCTCGCCGAATCCTTGGTGTATATTCCATGGTGAAAGTGTTCCAGAGCGTTCCTGTCTTGCCTTACCGTGTACCGACTCCCTGCTTACGTTTACCGTCTACGAACCTTGCCGCCTGCCCTGACCTCCTGCCTGTCTACGACCACGAGCCTGCCTGCCGTTACTGTACCTCGCACTCTTGGCCGCCACCGCAGGCAAGCCCCGCTAGTGGTAGTGACCTGGTGGAAACCCGCCGCAGCAAGACCATCCCGCTTTGCGGCGGGCTCTGGTGAATACCGGGTTCCACTTAGATTCCACTCCCTGGTGTGGGCTTACGCCATCGCCTGCGGTGGTCCAGTGGATCCACCTCCAGACCGTAACAGTAGGATCCGGCCATGGATCCCGCCAAGGTGCCCTTGCCAGGTGTTGCCAGAATCACCACCGTCGTGGTCAAGCAATCGCAGCAGATTGCGCAGCAAGCGCAGCAGCTCGAGCAACTCTCCTCCATGGTGCAGCAGCTCATCTCCGTTCAGCAACAATCACCGCCATCTCCAATTGTTCCTGCCTCAACGGTTCCTGTGGCTCCTAGGGGACCCAAGCTTCGGCTGTCACTCCCACCCAAGTTCAGCGGTGATCCAAAACTATGCAGGGGGTTGATCACCTAATGCTCTATGCATGTGGAGCTGATGGCCGACCAGTTCCTGTCCGAACGTGCGAAGGTGGCTTTCGTGGTCAGCCTCCTCTCCGGGAAGGCCCTGGAATGGGCTACACCGCTATGGGACAGAAACGATCCAGTGACAGCAGATCTACAGTCGTTCCTCAGTGAGTTCCGCAGCGTCTTCGAGGAACCAGCCCGTGCCTCCTCCGCTGAGATAGCCCTCCTCAACCTACGCCAGGGGGACCTGTCTGTTGGGGACTACGTGGTACAATTCCGTACGTTGGCCTCTGAACTATCATGGAATGAGGCCGCTCTGTGTGCTACTTTCAAGAAAGGACTCTCATGCCGAGTTAAAGACGTCTTGGCCGCTAGAGACCTCCCATCTTCCCTCAGCGACTTGATCCGGTTAGCAACCCGCTTCGACGTACGCTTCAATGAACGGGAGGAGGAGCTTCTGCAGGAACGTCAGTCAGCCCAACTTCGCCGGTTTCCTCGACTGGCACCGGTGTTCCAGGGCCCTCCTGCGCCACAGCCGCCAACACCCACCGACGAGCCCATGCAGATTGATCGGGCTCGCCTCTCTGAGCCAAAATTGGCCCAGCGGCGGCAAAAGAACTTGTGCCTCTACTGTGGCAGCACAGAGCATTTTCGGAGGAATTGCCCCGAGCGCCCCAAGCCTGTGGGAAACTCCCGCACCTAGGATCTGTGGGAGAGGCATTCCTAGATGCAACCTCCTCCTCTCCACGCCTGTTGATGCCTGTGCAGGTCGTGTCAGAGTCTGGTATCACGTTCCAGGTTCCGGCATTTCTGGACTCGGGCTCCGCCGGGAACTTCATCCACCAGCCTCTAGTGAAGCAGTATCGGCTTCCAGTGGTACGTCTGGAGAAACCGCTTGTCATCTCATCCGTCAGCGGGGAGCTGCTTAGCGACACCATCCAGTTCGTCACCAAGCCACTGTCCCTCCATGTGGGGGCTCTGCATAAGGAAGAAATCGCCTTCTATGTGTTGCCTCGCTCCTCGTCGGCGATCCTCCTCGGACTCCCATGGCTACGGCTCCACTCTCCTATCCTGGACTGGTCTACTGGAGAGGTGATTCGTTGGGGTCCCAGCTGTCGGGGGCGTTGTTTGGTGGCACCTCGCCCGGTGCTTCCCTGCTCTCGCTTAACCCTACAGGAGCCGCTGCCCGGGCTGCCGCCCGAATATCTGGAGTACGCCGATGTGTTCTCTGAGAGACAAGCCAAGAGTCTGCCTCTGCATCGTCCATACGATTGTCCAATTGACTTATTGCCAGGTACCAGTCCTCACCGAGGCCGAGTTTACCCACTGTTGGTTCCTGAGACTCAAGCCATGACCGAGTACATCCAGGAGAATCTCAGGAAGGGTTCATCCGCAAGTCCTCGTCTCCCGCGGGTGCGGGGTTCTTTTTCGTAAAGAAGAAGGACGGTACCTTACGGCCCTGCATAGACTACCGGGGTTTGAACAAGATCACGGTGAAAAACCGGTATCCACTGCCGTTGATCACGGAACTGTTTGACCGCCTGCAGGGCGCTAAGATCTTCTCTAAGTTGGATCTGAGAGGGGCCTACAACTTGGTCCGAATCCGCAAGGGCGACGAATGGAAGACGGCCTTCAACACTAGGGACGGGCACTTTGAGTAACTGGTGATGCCCTTCGGACTTTGCAATGCTCCCGCCGTCTTTCAGGAGCTAGTGAATGACGTCTTCAGGGACCTCCTCCACACCTGCGTGGTGGTCTACCTTGATGACATCCTGGTGTTCTCTCCTGACCTTGAGACCCACCGTTGCCATGTTCGTCAGGTACTGAGACGTCTCCGGGAGAACCACCTGTATGCCAAGCTGGGGAAGTGCCTCTTCCATCAGACTAGCCTCCCGTTTCTGGGGTACGTCATCTCAGACCAAGGCCTACGGATGGATCCAGCGAAACTATCTGCTGTGTTGCAGTGGCCACGCCCCGTCGGCCTGCGGGCAATCCAGCGATTCTCGGGCTTCTGCAACTACTATCGCCAGTTCATTCCCCACTTCTCCACGCTGGTGGCCCCGATAGTAGCCCTCACCAAGAAACAAGCCAATCCACGCAGCTGGCCGGTCGAGGCCGAGGAGGCGTTTTCGAAGCTCAAGTCAGCCTACTCTACAGCCTCTATCCTTGCACGTCCGGATTCCACGAAACCCTTCACACTGGAGGTGGATGCCTCGTCTGTGGGAGCCGGAGCAGTTCTTAAGCAAAAAGGGCCCATGGGTAAGACTGTAACGTGCAGCTTCTTCTCCAAGACGTTCTCGTCGGCCGAGAAGAATTAAACGATTGGCGACCGGGAGCTACTAGCCATTAAATTGGCCCTGGAGGAGTGGCGTTATTTGCTGGAGGGCGCCCGTTTTCCCATCCGTATCTACTCGGACCACAAGAACCTCCAATATCTGCAGACGGCTCAGCGACTTAACCCACGCCAGGCTAGGTGGTCGCTCTTCTTCTCCCGGTTCGATTTTCAGATCCACTTCAGGCCTGCTGAGAAGAATGTGAGAGCTGATGCCCTCTCCCGTGCCTCCGACGTGGTGGGTGAAGATACTTCTCCTGAGCACATAATTCCTCCAGAGCGCCTCATCTCGGTGGCGCCAGTGGACCTCCGGAAGGTTCCTCCTGGAAGGACTTATGTGCGCCCTGCTCTCCTCAGACGTATCCTAAAATGGGGACATTCCTCACTGGTGGCTGGTCATCGCGGCGCCTGAAGAACCTTCTGCCTGATATCCCGGTTCTATTGGTGGCCAGAACTGGAAAAGGATGTTAAGGACTTCGTTTCGTCTTGTGACTCCTGTGCCCGCAACAAGACGCCACGTCACAAGCCGGCAGGCCTACTTCAGCCACTTCCCATTCCCACACAACCCTGGACCAACATTTCGATGGACTTCATAACTGACCTCCCTCCGTCGTCTGGCAACACCATTATCTGGGTGATTACAGATCGCTTTTCCAGAATGGCACATTTCGTCCAGTTGCCAGGGCTGCCATCTGTCTCCCGCCTGGCTGAGCTATTCTTCCTCCATGTGTTCCGGCTGCATGGACTCCCTCAGCAAATTGTCTCGGACTGGGGAGTTCAATTTGTCTACAGGTTTTGGCGAGCCCTGTGCAACCAACTTCAGGTGAAGCTCGACTTCTCTTCTGGCTACCACCCGCAGACGAACGGCCAGGTGGAGAGGGTCAACCAGGTCTTGGGATGTTACCTTCGTCATTTCGTCTCGGCACTCCAAGATGAGTGGGCCAATTTGCTGCTGTAGGCGGAGTTCTCTTATAACTCCCTTGAGTCTGAGTGCGCGGGGGCCTCCCCCTTCTACATCGTGTATGGCTTGCATCCCCGCCCTCCTCTCCCTCTGGTAAACTCCTCCGAGGTTCCGGCGGCGGACACACTGGTTCAAGACATGAAAAACCAGATGGCCCAGACCCATCAGTCGCTGCTCTGCGCGTCCGAGCGCATGAAGACTCAAGCGGACAAGAGAAGAATCCCTCCTCCGGTTTTCTCTCCAGGTGAAAAGGTGTGGCTCTCGTCTAGATATGTCCGCTTAAAGATGCCGTCTCACAAACTGGGACCACATTTCCTGGGACCATTTGAGGTTCTCAGCCGCATCAACCCGGTCTCCTACAAACTCCGGCTCCCTCCTACGATGAGAATTTCCAACGCGTTTCATGTCTCCTTATTGAAACCTCTGGTCCTTAACCATTTTTCCCAGAAGGCCGTCCCTCCTCCGTCTGTGGCTGATGCGCCCAATGTCTTCGAGGTCAAGGAAATTCTGGGCATGAGGAGAACTAGGGGAAAGCGATACATCCTGGTGGACTGGAGGGGCTTCGGGACCGAAGAGAGGTCTTGGGAGCCGGAGGAGAATATCCTGAACGGCAACCACATCCAGAGATTTCTTCATTCCAGTAAGAGAGGGGGGCCCAAGAGGGGGGGCCAAGGAGGGGGGTACTGTCACGGACGCCCCTGCGACCCCTGTCCCGGGTCACGGGCGCGCCCGTGCCCCAACTCCCAGCAGAACCCCGTCCCGCACGTCAGGTTCGGGGTCCGCTCGTGCATCGGTCCCCTCTGGCGCTCACTTACCCGGCCGCGCTCCTGCTCACCCCCTAGGGGTGCGCACGCTCCGGCAATTTGAATTTAAAGGGGCATTGCGCCGGTAATTGGTTCATTGCCGGGCACTGCTTCTATTTAGTCCGGCCACTTCCTGCCGGCCCTCGCTGGATCCTTGGTGTATATTCCATGGTGAAAGTGTTCCAGAGCGTTCCTGTCTTGCCTTACCGTGTACCGACTCCCTGCTTACGTTTACCGTCTAAGAACCTTGCCGCCTGCCCTGACCTCCTGCTTGTCTACCGGCTACGAACCAGAGCCGCCTGTCCTGACCTCCTGCCTGTCTACGACCACGAGCCTGCCTGCCGTTACTGTACCTCGCACCAGTGGTAGTGACCTGGTGGAAACCCGCCGCAGCAAGACCATCCCGCTTTGCGGCAGTCTCTGGTGAATACCGGGTTCCACTTAGATTCCACTCCCTGGTGTGGTTTTACGCCATCGCCTGCGGTGGTCCAGTGGATCCACCTCCAGACCGTAACAGATATTATATAGTTTTATAATGATAACTTTTTTATTAATTTTTTAAACAAATATTTTATTAGACACATTGCAAAGTAACATGTAAATAACCATTACAATGTAGACAAATATCTTTGTATTAACATACATGTTTCAATTTTCCAATTTTCTCAACAATTCAACATAGATAGCTGTTACATACATTTAATAATAACATGAATTTAATAAAACCATTTGTTTTATCTCATTGTAACTTTATATTACACAAAAAAATAATAATTATAAAAACTAGAAGCCGAGGTTATGGAACCTTCTGATCATATGTCTGAAATCTTTTTTAGGAAAATTTACTTTTTGGGTTCGATTTATACCCCTTCATCTCAGTGGCTGTAATCTGCCTAGTGATCCTTTGAGAGATTCAGTGGAAATTACCAAATGTTTTTTCAATTCAATTTCAGATTATGTATAAAAAATTATAAATTATTTTCTATAAAAAATTTCCATTTCTTGAAGAAATTTTTTTGCTTAATTTTCTCTGTGGCATTCAGTATATATTTGGTCCGCTATGGCATAAATCTTGGTTTGTTCTGCCACCATTTCACTTGATGGCGCTATCAGATCAAGTCATTTTGTCAACAGACATCTCTTAGCTACCATCAAGATTTTTTATTAAATTTAAATAATTTAATTTGATATAATTTGATAATTTTCAGAGAACGCCCCACGTTAGGTGCATTAAAAAGTGTCAACTCTTGCAAAGAAAGCACCTAACACGTTCGATTGCTGCATTATACAATGCAACCTGCTTACTTTTGGTACATTTTACGGCAGAAAAGGGTGAAAAACCCATTCATACATGTCTACCTAAAAGCCAATTGTGAAGTAGGTCAGGAAATATTGTGGAAGAAATTTATCATGCTAGGTATGCCAGTTTTAGGTGTTGAGAAATCACACATTTGTGTGCACAAACGGGTAACTTTTTGGCTGTTTTAGATTGCACTCGCCACTTACATGGGAATAGATTAGATGTAGTGTCAGGGCCTTCTGGGACCAGACACGTTTTCTATCATTTACAGCAGAAAATGTGGTGCACAAAACCTAAAAGATGCATTAAATGTATTAAGAGATCTGTGCCTCTATAAAAATTTGATGAATCCATCATACTTTCCATTAAGACTAACAAATGGAACGTTGGTTTCAGTGAATTGCCCCATATGTGTCTTGAATAAAGAAGTCATGGTTGAACCTAAAATATGGTACATTATTATATTGTTCATATCTTATTTGTTTACTGACATGTTTAATCAATATTTCATCTGAAAAGAAAATGTCTCTAGTATGAAGCCCTCAAAACAAAGTGAGATATGGTGTTGGTGTCACAAGATGTCAGGCTGACCCAAATCTACTCTATAGGTGGAATACGATGGGCCTGTGTCTTTTTCCAATCTTATTTACTGTGTTACAATTTTGCTATGTTACTCTTTTGAGTACAATTGTGTTTTGACTTCATCATGATAGTAATGAAAGAGATTGAATATTAAGACAATCCCCGTATTAGATCATATGGATGTTATACCACGGGGATATGCTCTAGGGCCTGAAACAAAGAGTCCCTGCCTTTATATCTAATATATCTATGGCTATCCATCTAAAAGGCCATCCTCTATGCAATACATTTCTTGCTTCGGCAAATTTGTTTTTTGCTGTGGGTGTTGCCATTGGTGAGACAAGCCCGTAGGATAAGCCATGTTTCTCAGATTTACATAATTGTATTAATTTTTCATACCGAAACATGTTGCTTTATAATACTGTGTGTAGCAAATCCCTAACTAGGCCTAAGCTATTAATCAAATTAATGTGATTCATTTGTTGTTTCGACCAAGCATGATTCAGAATTTCCCAGATTCATGAAACTGAATTTGGACCTGCTCCAATGGCAGGACCCTTCCTGACATTTGACCTACACGAAGGTCATGATGACAGGAAGGATGTATAGACTGGCTCAAGAACTGAGCACGCTTAATGCACAGCAGGTATCAATTGTTAGTTATTTTAGTTAGTTTTTACCACAGTAGTGATGAGCGATCAGTAAATAAAATGTAGATTGAGTCGATTGTCCATTTTAAAGAGAACCGTGTTGATTTTTTATCTCGACCTCGATCAATCGCCGAGTCCCATTAAAGTCCATGGGAGAAGATGATCAGGTTAATTTTTAGACCGAAACAGGTGAGGAGAAGCTGTAATTATCATCCACAACAGTAAAGTGTATACGTGGTACATCTTACTGAAGACAATTTGGCTCTGAGAGTCACTAAAAAAACTCACAGGCTAAAATAATTAATTCCTTTCAATGGCTAACTGAAAAGATGAGGATATAGCAGCTGCTACAGGGCCCCCTTGGACAGATAAAAAGACACTGGTATTGGAAATGGCACATGGTAACAAGCCCCCTATCACTTTTTGCACCAGGCCCCAAGAATATGTCATATATGTGGTGGCAGCAAGAACATCCAAATGGGGAACACAGAGGTTCAGCTGCAGGGCTGTAGTTATGGGGGGGGGGGGTCAGTGGTAGCCAGGGCTGTTATCAGTCATCTATTAACCGTTTCAGGGCTCCATGCAGCTAAATCAAATGGGGCTTCCATCCATTACCAGTTCCCATTTTTAACATATCACTGGGCCCCTTTTTGATTAGGGCCCCTGACAGGAGTACTGCCCTATTGGCACCTCTGGCATCCATTTTGCAGTGGCATGACCCCAAAACCAGCAAAAATGACCTTTCGGACACTGAATAAAACTAGCGAGTAGAAATTACTATTTGAAACCCGATTTTTGGGAATAGGACATTGACTATCGCTGTCTTTTATAGCAGCATGACCCCAAAACCAGCAAAAATGACCTTTTGGAAACTCAGAATAAAATTTGTACGAAGAAATGCAGACATTTCACGGGGAGGTCCAGATGACGCTGCAACGCTGATGAAGCAGGGTGCGATGCCGGAAGTGTGAGCTAAGACCTTGAGCCTTCCTCAGGAGACAGTCAAGACCCGGGTAGCACTTGAGAAATTTCTGCCTATACGAGAGCGCTTGCCCCTCCATATAAAATTCGAAAAAGCCTTACGTAGCACCATCACATTCTTATATTTAAACAACAATGGAATATATTGCAAAGGATAGTCACATTATGCCATAAACCCGTAGGGAATAGGCTCAAAGAACTCGGGTTCCTTTCCATTAGTGTGGATGAAGTGAGCTGACGCTCCAGTTCCACCCAGGTGCCCTTCTCCTTGGCTTCCTTTTTCTTCCTCCCATCTTCCTTGACACATTGGAGGAAACTATCTCTGCTCTTGGAGTGGTGAATGTGCTCCATACGGATGTTCATTCTTTTTGCAAGGGTTTTACCCTTGATCTGCTTGTTCACAATTACACCCAGAGCGTGCTGTTTAACATTGTAGATCCTGACAGTTTTTCCATGATAGCATTTATGTGGCATGCCTTTTTGTATGTTGCCCATAGCCTTAATGTACACAATGTTGCCCTTCTTGTAGATGCGCATGTATGTTGACAAAGGCAGTACTTAGTTCATAGCAAGAACAGTGTTCTTGCTTCAGTCCTTGTAATTTACAACAGCCAACTAGGACTACAAATAGCATTCTTGCTATGGAATATCTAAGATATGTTTTCTAATGCGAAAACCAACTAGGATTAGAAATATAAATATAATAATGGAAAAACTCTGATGCCAAATCAACAGTGTTCTTCCTATAGTCCTTGTAATCTGTGCACAAGCTGCCCCCCCCCCCCAAAAAAAAAAAAAAAAAAAAACTGCACCAAGGAACTTTTGGGCAATGCAAAGATACAGTATGCAGCTATATCCAAATCTCTGACTACTACTGTCTAGAATTTCCTTATCTTGCTGTACCCTAACCTAACTAATCTATCTTGCAGCTTTCCCTTTCTAAAATTGCTGGGAAATGGTGTCTCTGTCTGCTTTGAAAAAAGCACAGCAGAGAGAGAGCACTTTGTTCAGTTCACAGTCTGTAATCATTATGGCATCCAGCAGGAAGTACAGTCACATAGATAAAACAGGGTCATATGATTTTAGCAGCCAATGAGATCCCTACACCCCCGACTGGTGACATTCTTGACCCCCCTCTGTGCTCTGCACTGATTGGCTGGCCGCCAAAAGTACAGGAAGCAGCGAAAATGGAGCGATCACAAGTCTAGATCTCAATTTATGGTCTGATTTTAAGAAAAAAAATTGGATCGAATCGAGAAAACCGTAAAAGTCGACTTGATTACATAAGTTTTTTTTTTTTGCAAAATTGTATTTTTAATAGTCGTGTGGACTACAACTGGGATTTTTAATTGTGGTCTATGAGGAGGCTTTTACAATCAAATTTTTACAGCCTCTATGGTGCCAACAGGAGGGAAATAAGGGTATTCTATTCTGCAATACATTAATTACTATATTATTCATCAAGTAATGTACAAGTGATTGGGATTTACTAACCTAGGAGGGACTAAAAATACGTGTAAAATAAAAATGATTGAAAGTTTAAAACTATAAAAAAAATGAAAAGTTCATAAAGCCCTCCATTTTACACATTACAAATAAAGATAAAACAAAAATGAAATAGAAAATAATATTGCTGCATCCATAGAGTTTCTTTTTGTTACAATATTACCTTATTTATCCGAATTGATGAGCACCATAAAATAAACCCAGTGCCAGAATTATTTTCAGTGATCTCGTCCCCTTAAAAATGGGAATAAGAAGTAATCAAATCATGCAGCCAAAATTGTACAACAAAAAAAAATTGCAAAAAGCAAGCCCCACACTGGTCCATAGACAAACATTTTAAAAAGTTATTGTTCACAGAAAATAGTGAAATATTCCTTTAAAATAAGTAAGCCATAATAAAATAAATTTGCGAATTTTCAATTTGTGCACTAAACGGTACATTAAAAAATAGAACTCATCCAGCAGAAAAAATAGACTCCAGTACTTCAATGTCAGCAGAAAAAATAAAAAAAGCAGCAACTCAAAAACTTTAAAATGACTGTGATCCTTGACCAAAGAGCTAAAATAGGCCTAGTCTCTAAGAGGTTAAGTATACTTTTTTGAATTTTGCCTCTAAAATGACTTCTAACATTTTCAACTAACATTCCACAAAATGGTGTGATAAAATCAGCATACATTAAGAAAATACTTAAATGAATTTTGTCTTGGTAGTTTTAGTATGTTTAGTAGAAATAAGGAAATCAAGATAAAAATCCAGAATCATCCATAAGGTGAAAAAATGAGATTTTATTTTTAGCTCATATTATCTATCTATCTATCTATCTATCTATCTATATATCTATCTATCTATCTATCTATCTTCTCTTTCTTTTTTTCTTTCTTTTTCTTTCTTTCTACCTACATTTATTTCCTATCTATCTATCTATCTATCTATCTATCTATCTATCTATCTATCTATCTTCTCTTTCTTTTTTTTCTTTCTTTCTTTCTACCTACATTTATTTCCTATCTATCTATCTATCTATCTATCTATCTATCTATCTATCTATCTATCTATCTATTTTCTCTTTCTTTCTTTTTTCTTTCTTTCTTCCTGCATTTATTTTCTATCTATCTATCAATCAATCAATCTATCTATCTATCTATCTATCTATCTATCTATCTATCTATCTATCTATCTATCTATCTATCTATCTATCTTCTCTTTCTTTTTTTTGTTTCTTTCTTTCTACCTACATTTATTTCCTATATATCTATCTATCTATCTATCTATTTTCTCTTTCTTTCTTTTTTTCTTTCTTTCTTCCTGCATTTATTTTCTATCTATCTATCCATCTATCCATCTATCCATCTATCTATCCATCAATCAATCAATCAATCAATCTATCTTTCTATCTATCTTTCTATCTATCTAATCTATCTATTTTCTCTTTCTTTTTTTCTTTCTTTCTTTCTACCTACATTTATTTCCTATCTATCTATCTATCTATCTATCTATCTATCTATCTATCTATCTATCTATCTATCTATCTATCTATCTATCTATCTTCTCTTTCTCGCTTTCTTTCTTTCTTTCTCTCTTTCTTTTTCTTTCTTTCTTTCTTTCTTTCTTTCTTTCTTTCTTTCTTTCTTTCTTTCTTTCTTTCTACATTTATTTTCTATCTATCTATCTATCTATCTATCTATCTATCATCTATCTATGTCTATCTATCTATCTATCTATCTATCTATCTATCTATCTATCTATCTATCTATCTATCTATCCCATATCTATTTATCTTGTATCTATCTATCCCATATCTATTTATCTTGTATCTATCTATCTATCTATCTATCTATCTATCTATCTGTCTATCTATCTATCCCATATCTATTTATCTTGTATCTATCTATCCCATATCTATTTATCCCATATCTATATATCCCATATTTATTTATCCGGTATCTATATATCCCATATCTATTTATCCTATATCTATCTATCTATTTTCTGTATATCTATTTATCTATCTCATATTTATCAATCTATCTCATATCTATCCCGTTTTTATCTATTTTATATCTATCTATCTATCTATCTATCTGAATGTCTGTCTACAATTCCATTTATATGTTATATGTTTTATCACATAGATGAACACTTCGCATTAATTTGTATCCAGTTATTATTAACGCAGTGGTTGGTGTGAAATTCTGTTGATCTTTGAAAGAACAGAATGAGTGGCAATGTTGAATTTGTAGGGAATCATCTAAAAGCCATAAAAAAAAAAAACAACTTGTTTCTTTGTTGTCTCCAGGAGAAGATTGTCTGGGTGGTCACTAGTGGGTCAGCAATGGCTTATGGGTAATTTAGCAGCCACCTAATAAGCATTGATGATGTGCTTACAGGTAGAAGGAATTGTCTCTTCCGTGTGTGGATGACTTGGAGTTGTAGTTAAACCTTTTGCTTTCCTCAGATTTTAGTTAAATATGATGATCATGAAGGAATGTCCATGTTTCCAGTAATCCATCATTTCGGATTATCTGGCACTTACATATGCTGGATTATTGGAATGTTACTGTCGATCACTTCCATATTTCGCCTGTGCTTATTATCATGATAGACCCGATCACTTTCAGAGTATGGGCTGTGTTATTACAAGCCTGTTTCCTTTGCACTGTATAATATGTATCTTATTATCAGCTGCTTTTTGAAATTGGATAAATCTCTGCTCTTTTCCATCCATGACAAGTTTTTTTTTCTTTTCTTTTTGAAGATCAGGATTCTTCAGACATGTAATGTGACTCTTGATAGCGGGATAGCAGATTACATTCTCCTATAAAAACTGTTCTGAGGAACTTGGCCACAGAATTGTTATTGCATGTCTGCAGGTGTTTAGTAATTGGATTAATACAAAGCAGAAGAATGTCTGCCGCCCCGGTAGTGAGCAGCGCCGAGGAAAGACAAATTCATCTCTGACAGTAACCTGGAATGTACGATGACAGCCCCGTTCACACACACAAAGTCACATCTAAGCCTGGGAGTTTAAAATGAACCGCTGTGAGCAATCACCTTTCAAAGAAGAGTTTATCTCAAGTTATAGCTGCAGCCTGAAATGTAACAAGAGGCCGCGTGAAAAGAACTTTTTTTAATCCTATTCCAAAGGCAACCTCCGATTTCCAAACTGAGTCTTAATATTGTATGAATCATCCACTCTGGCTCATCGAATGATTGGAACAAGTGAGCATACCAGGAAAAAAGTTGTAACGACCTCTGTGCTGTACTAAGCTCTGACATCCTTATGTTCTATGACTGGCACTTCCAGTCCTCCAGATAAGGTAAAACCGAGAGCTACAGCCTGATACTATTAGAATGGGAAGGTCCATCAATAATGGTCCCTTCTCACTCTAAAAATACCAGCCCGGAGCCACCCCAGAGGCAGATAATCATATTAGAGGGTCCGTTTCTGACAGTTACCTGGTTCTTCCCAGTACTGGGTACTGGGATAACAGTGACACAGGATTAGTGTCAGCTTTGGGGTGACAAAAATCACCACTAGTAATAGAGAAGCATCTGTCAGACAATACTGAACTCCATCCCCGTTACCTCCTGAAGATCATGCCTGTGGCTGAACTTCTTGGGGTTCACGGTACAGATTTCAACCTGCAAATATGATTCCAGGGGGAAGCCAAGCTGTTGCACAGTCCCCGGGGGAGGTCCTTTGCATCACTCCCTCAGAGGAGATTGTAAGTTGTGCTCTTTCTCTCCTACCCCCCCACTCACTATTGTGTTATGCATCCTACTGCCAACACAAATACAATCCCCACCTGCCACCCCATAGACCACTCACCTCCACCTATGACCTCATAAACTCCCCATATGTATGGAGGTAATATACAGTCTGCAGAGCCGGTTATTAGAAGATTTCCCTCAGTATTACAAAGGAACCAGGTTATACTTTCACCTTATCATAGAGAGCTCACAATCCAGTAAGATTCCTTCGCTGGAAAGACCAATGTCAGGGTAGAAAAAGACATAGTGATTGGTGGGGGTTAGTCTTAGTTTCTAACTACATACACTGCAGGCACAGCACACTCACTAAGAATATATGTCTGTCAAGGTTTACCTGTTGCTGCTGCTTCCAGTGTCAAAGATAGCAGCTGGCTGCGAGTTCCTACAAAATATACAGTATCTCACAAAAGTGAGTACATCTCTCACATTTCTGTAAATATTGTATTATATCTTTTCATGGGACAGCACTGAAGATATTTATGCTATCTACAATATATGAAAAAATCCCGCCTTGAGATCCCGTTGGAGCCGGGGGTGGCTTAAGCATTTTTTGATCAAAACATGTGAACTAAGAATCTCAAAGTTTTTTTCATATATTGTAGATAGCATAAATGCTTCTTTAGAGGTTTCCATGTATTGTATAGCCCTTTTAGCTAATGATGTGCCACTGGTATTGGAATGCGTGTATCTACACTCACCGGCCACTTTATTAGGTACACCTGTCCAACTGCTCGTTAACACTTAATTTCTAATCAGCCAATCACATGGCAGCAACTCAGTGCATTTAGGCATGTAGACATGGTCAAGACAATCTTCTGCAGTTCAAACCGAGCATCAGTATGGGGAAGAAAGGTGATTTGAGTGCCTTTGAACGTGGCATGGTTGTTGGTGCCAGAAGGGCTGGTCTGAGTATTTCAGAAACTGCTGATCTCCTGGGATTTTCACGTACAACCATCTCTAGGGTTTACAGAGAATGGTCCGAAAAAGAAAAAACATCCAGTGAGCGGCAGTCCTGTGGGCGGAAATGCCTTGTTGATGCCAGAGGTCAAAGGAGAATGGGCAGACTGGTTCGAGCTGATAGAAAGGCAACAGTGACTCAAATAGCCACCCGTTACAACCAAGGTAGGCAGAAGAGCATCTCTGAACATACAGTACGGCGAACTTTGAGGCAGATGTGCTACAGCAGCAGAAGACCACACCGGGTGCCACTCCTTTCAGCTAAGAACAGGAAACTGAGGCTCCAATTTGCCCAAGCTCATCGAAATTGGACAGTAGAAGATTGGAAAAACGTTGCCTGGTCTGATGAGTCTCGATTTCTGCTGCGACATTTGGATGGTAGGGTCAGAATTTGGCGTCAACAACATGAAAGCATGGATCCATCCTGCCTTGTATCAACGGTTCAGGCTGGTGGTGGTGGTGTCTGGTGGGGGGAATATTCTCTTGGCACTCTTTGGGCCCTTGGTACCAATTGAGCATCGTTGCAACACCTTGTTGAATCTATGCCACGAAGAATTGAGGCAGTTCTGAAGGCAAAAGGGGGTCCAACCCGTTACTAGCATGGTGTACCTAATAAAGTGGCCGGTGAGTGTATATATGAAGAGATGGGTGAATTGATTCTAACGAAGTGGAATTCGTTTAGAATTTCAGGAAAACTTCATTCAAACGAACGAAGTTTGGGAATTCGGGGAAGAAGTGTTTTTTTTAGTTAAAAGGGCTGCGAGCACATGGCTTACCTTGGGGCAAAAAAGGGGTCGTTTTGGGAATTTCAAAAAACTTGGGTTCAGAACGAAGTCGAATTTTTTGGGGTACTTCGGGGAAACGAAATGGTTTTTGATTGAAAAAATGGCTGCGAGACATGGCTTACATGGGGCAAAGAATTTGGGAGGAAGAAGGATTTGTGTTTTCCCCCACTAAAAAAGCCGGCCGCGACCGGGGACTCATACTGCCCACTTACTGTTTAAAAGGTCTGCCAGGGCTGCTAATGATATCTCTTGCTAAAAAATTCTTTTTTTATACAGCGTTTTTGGGGGGGTGTCCACTTGTCTCAGTTTGCTCAGAGCTGCTTCTTTTAAATGTTCTATTTCTGATTTTTGGGGTTTTGGATCTAAAAGTCCATGGCCCCCATCGCTGCATATACATTTTAATGCACTGCTCACGCCATTAAACCCAAAGGGGTGATCTAAGCCTTTTCCCTGTTGTATTCATTTAAAAAAACAGCTTTTTTAAACAATGAAAATCCCACTTCATTTTTGGGCCTAAAATTTTTTTGCGAAATTTTTACACCCGGGGGCTAATTAAGCGTTGTTCTGCTGCTGTTGTGACAAAAGAAACCGTTTTTTTTCACCGGCAAAAAAGACTTTTTTTCCGGGCCAAATTCATAACCAAAGGGTTAAATTTACAATTTTTCTCTTGTTTGTAGCTAAAAAATCCATTTAACCCTTAAAAAGCTGGTATTTTTGGGCTACCAATTTTTTTGCGCAATTTAAATCCGGGGGTTTAACTAACTTTTCTCTTTTGTGGTGAAAAAAAACCTTTTCACCGGGCAAAAAAGATTTTTTTGCCTGTACAAAATTCACACCAAGGGTTTAATTACAATTTTTCTCTTGTTTTGTAGCGAAAATCACCCCTTTGTAAACACTAAAAAGCGTAGTTTTTGGCTGCTCAATTCTTTTTGTGCAATTTAAATCCAGGGGAAATTTTAAGCTGTTCTGCTTTTGTGGTGACAAAAAGAAACCGCTTTTTTCCCGGGCAAAAAAACATTTGCTTTACATAATTCACAACCGAAGTTAATTACAATTTTTTCTCTTGCTGTGTCCCGTAAAATACACCCAAAGTAACACGCTCAAAGCGGTAGTTTTTGGCTGCTCAATTTTTTTGCGCAATTTACATACAGGGATTAAAAAGCTTGTTCTGCTGCGTGGTGACTAAAAAAAACCGCTTTTTCACCGCAAAAAAGAATTTTTCCTGTACAAAAATTCTAACCAAAGGGTTTAATTACAAGTTTTTTTCTCTTTTTTGTGTAGCGAAAATACACGCCTTTGTAACACCAACAAGCGGATTTTGGGCTGCTCATTTTTTTTGCGAAATTTTTAAACCAAGGGTTAATTTAAAAGCATTGTTCTGCTGTTGTGGTGACTAAAAGAAACCGTCTTTTTCACCGCAAAAAATAAATTTTTCCTGTACATAATTCACAACCAAAGGGTCAATTACAATTTTTCCTTGCGTGTACCGTAAAATACACACCAAGAAACACCACAAAGCGGGTAGTTTTTGGCTGCTCAATCTTTTGCCAATTTACATCAAGGGTTAATTAAGCATTTTTCTCTGCGTGGTGAAAAAAAAGAAACCTCTTTTCCCCGGGCAAAAAAGAATTTTTCCTGTAGCAAATTCACAATAAGGGGTTAATTACAATTTTTTTCTTTTGTTGTGTAGCGTAAAAACACACCATTGTAACACCACAAAGCGGGTAGTTTTTGGCTGCCAATTCTTTCGCATTTACACCGGGGGTTAATTAAGCGTTTTCTGCTGTTGTGGTGACAAAAAAGAAACCGCTTTTCACCGGGCAAAAAAAAAATTTTGGGCCTGAGCAAAATTCACAACAAGGTTATTACAATTTTTCTCTTTTTTGTTAGCGTAAAATACACCCTTTGTAACCGCTACAAAGCTAACTTTTTTGGCTGCTAAATTTCTTTGCGAAATTTACATCCGGGGGTTAATTAAGCGTTGTTCTGCGCGGGGGGTGACAAAAAGCCCCCGTCTTTTTCACTGGCAAAATGACATTTTTCCTGTACATAATTCACAACCAAAGGTTAATTACAAGTTTTTCTTTTTGCTGGTACCGAAAAAACACCCATTGTAACACACACAAGCAGTATTTTTGTGCTGAATTTTTTGCGCGATTTACACCAAAGGGTTAACTAAGTATTTTTTCACATTTGGTACTCAGTAAAAAAACTTTGTTTTTAAACCGCCACAGAAGAAACTGTAGCTAATTATACCCAAAGGGTTAATTAAGCCTTTGTGCTTTTTATTCAGTAAAATACCAAGTTTTAAACGGCACATAAAGCAATTTTTCCTGCCCATTTGGGGGAGCGCAATTTATATCCAAGGTTTTACCCAAGCTTCTTACTGGGTTCTTTTGGAGTCAATACAGGGTGGTTTTTTATCATATCAGATATCTTCTAAAACATGTCACTTTTTAGAACAAACAGATTCAACAAGAGGTGGCAGTGTTCACCTGTGAGGGGCGTGGCACAAACTTTTCCGGGAGCAGGCCCAGGCCCAGCACAGCAAGGGACGTCACAGCGGGGGTCACCGGGGGGCCCAACACCACTGTCACGCGCCTGTGTTTACTGAAACCCCAAGGGTTTTTTGATTGATTGACAGGTCACCCACTCCCTCCCAGATAACATCGACAACCCCCCCAAGAGTCGGGGATCGAAACAACCCTTAGTGGCATGACCTGGGAGGGGGTCAGCGGCCCCCACCTGTCCCCCCAACCCCATCTGCCCCCATCCGGTTCCCTCACCAGAACACAAATGGGGCCCTGGCTCACGCCACTATATAGCGAGGTGAAAAATTTGAGGAGTAGTCAGCACTATTTTGTCACGAAGAAAGGGGGCCATATCCCCTGCTTCTTGCAGTGGCGGCAAAGTATAGATTTGGAGATGCATGGGAGGTCATGTTGTGGGGGGTCACCTCTGCATCCAAGACCGGTGATGAGACAATGACATGAAACACAAATAGATGATAGTACCGACCCACTTTGGACCCGGTGAAGCAAGGGCTTTATCATCGTCAGAGAAAGGGCGTCAGCTTCACGCCGCAGCGGCGCAGCCATTGGGGTTTGGGGCTGTGATCACGGGGACAGAGTTGAGGGCGGAGCCAAGCCCAGGGGTAGAAAAACCCCCTTCGCGTCCCAAGAAATCGGCACAGGGGCTAGCCAGGCCCCGCGGCATTGTCACTCGGCGGGGCGTTTGGGGGGAAAAACAGCTACTGGGGGGTTTTGGGAGTTCTTTGCTAAGCACTGGGGGAGCGAAAATTGGGGATAGTAAATCTGTGGGCCCAAAAATGAAAGTGGCCAGGGACAACGTTGGCACCACGGCCCCGCGTCAACACAAGCACGTCACCCCTCCGGTGGCCGGGAGAAACGTGGTCAGATGGGGCTAAACCTCCCGCCGACAGAAGCATGGCCAGTTGCACGCATGCCATCGCAGCCCTCAAGGGTCCAAACCCTGCAGAAGGGGGGCTGTTTCTCTTTGCCCTTATCTCCTCCCAATGCTCCTGCTCCTCGCTACCATGGCCCAGCATCGTTTCCCAGGCGATTTGCAAAGGACAAAAATTTCTCCCAACCCCCAAGGGGCAGCAGCTGCGTGCTCCTGTCCAAATTTTTGGACTGCAGTCCCCCCTTTCCAAAAGGTGGACCTGCCCACAAGAACTAAAGGCTTGTGCCGAGCTGAATGGGGATTTTAACCGTAAATTTCTTTTTCCCAAAAAGGGAGTACCAGCACTTCATAAATATGTAGAACCCAAAGGTGCCAGTCCCTTTACTTCCGGTTTGTTCCCAAAGGGGCACGGGGCGGGACCGGACGTAACAAAGGGGAGGGCCAGTACATGCCTTTACAGCCCATTGGGTAAATTGCTTCCGCCCCGGCACACCAAACAGGAAAAACGCCGATTTCTCCTCCACGTGCAAACTGCGGCTCCGGCCAATTCCCCCCCTCCTCCCCCCACCACCACCACCACTCTTCCACAAGTACGCTCCATCATACCACATGTGAGGGCACAGCGGTGTCACACAGTTTTACACCTGCCCTTTCACGTCGAACAAAGTCACACAGGGGGGGAACGCTCCACCATACAGCAAGTAATCGATTTGGGCTTTCTCCGCGGGGCCAACTGCAAAAACGGAACCAGGTGACAGACAATGGGAGTAACATGTGTCCGGCGCACCGTGGAGGGATGGCCCCCTACGCCCGTATGGCGCATGTGTTCAATCTGGTTGGAAAAGGGCCCGAAGTCTTCCACCGATCTTCAGAAATTCGAAAAAAGGCCCGAACTGTGCATGCCCATCCTTCCTACAAAGCCAGGAACACCCTCCTCGATTGCAGCGCAGAAAAGGCCTCCCCCAACACACCTGATATGCATGTTTTCCCCCCGTTGGAATTCCAGCCGGGACATGTTTTGGGCCGACTGATGAACAAGAAAGCCTTTAACGATTTTTTGATGATCCAACGGGTAGGAGTACCCCCTGTGTAACTTTGAGTCAGCCAGTGGCAGCTCATGCATGACACCTCCGTTTGTTGGGCCATTTAGGAGGCACACGGATGAAAAAACATCATTCCCTGCTTTATGCCTGGAACAGACGAAAAACTGTCACAGGGACTGGAGACATGGGGACTACATCCCCCCGGCCACATGAGTCCGGGGGGGACGAAGGACGAGGAAGAGGAAAGGGGGAGACTTGGAGCAGAACATTGTCTGGTGAAATGATTGGGTTTTTCTACCCGGGAAAAAGAGAGGGGGGCAGACACTGGGGGGAGGGAAAAGAGATGAGGAAAGGCAATACCCGCAACACCGTGGCAGTATACATGGGATGGAGGCAGGGAGCCCCCGATCACTTTTTTCAGAGGCCCCAGCTCTGATTTGCCTGGGATACAGCCGAAAAGTCCCCGCATCCGCAGGGGATGACTTTTTGGCTCCCACCCTTTGGACCTCCTACCGGGCCCCAAAAGGGAGCCTTTTTCCTAACAAAAGAAGGGGAAAAAAAATACCAAGCAAAAAAATGCCTAGGGTATAATACCTAAAAATAACTTTAATAATATCCTATAAAATAGTAACACCCCCGGAGGGAGAAAAAAAATAGAAAATAAACAACAGACCGAGCACCCCCCCGCAGGGGCGACCCCCCAAAAAGGAAAAATCCACTTAACAATTGCAGTACCACTGGGAGCTGAAAAATACAAAACACAAACACCCCTCAAGACAATCAAAAAAAAATAAGAAAATGATAAAAACAGTCCCCAAAACACAAAAAACAAAAAAAATAAAATGGGGACAATTCACCCAAAAAAAAACATAAAAAGACAAAATCCAACCGTTTTACCCCAGGTTCAAGGGCTCATCAGGAATAAAAAAATTTTATATCAATCATCATACAATAGCATACTATGTATGATTTAGCTTACGCCCTTTAACAAATAAAACGGGGCAAGGATCCCTAGAGACGATCCGTGGTACTGCACTGATGGGGTCTAAGAGAACACTGCACAGCCCCAGTAAAGACACACCCTATATATACCCCCGGATAAACAAAATTTCCCACATTTTGAAAACAGCGTAGCGCCGACCACGTCCGTAGCGGAGTATGGCGAATGCGCAGCCTGAACAATAAAGTTGTATTAAAAACAACACTAGCACATGGATATACAAAATCTTGCGGCGATACCGCGAGAGAACGCTCATGCGCCGAATGACGATGAAGGCAACGAGCCCTGAACCTAATGCAGATAGGTACTAGAACGGCTGCGCGAAAACTCGCGCATGCACGATACAGGACGGGCAGCGCTGCACGGCGAACAGGACACAGTGACAGCGAATAAGGCGCACAGCTGCAGACAGCCCGTCTGCAAGAGTGAACACTTAACACCAGGATAACATGCATCAAGGGCAGATAGATAAACATATGCAAAGTACTAGGTATAGAAATGTGTCAATAAAAATGTATATGCACAAGATATATAATGAATAGACAGAGCTGCATAGAATAACTGATAAATGATAATAAATAAATAAACAAGACAGATGACTAGAAATAACACAAGAGATGTAATAATAATAGAAAAATAGATTATTACAATATATGGTACAGGGCAGACTAGATAAAAGATGTAAACAAAAGAGAATTGTTTAGACCATATGGTTGGAGGGTTCTCAGATGGAAAATCCAGTGAGCCTCTCTTTGTAGTAATTTTTTATCAAAATCCCCTTTGCGGGGGGGAAGGAGTGACAACTTCGATCACTGAAAATTTTATCGATTGGGGATGGTTAGTATGGATAGTGTTCATATGACGTGCAAGGGGCGTGTCACGATGATGTTAAATATCGCACAAGTGATCAATAATTAGACGACGTACCACCCTAATTGTTTTGCCCACATACATATAGGGACAGTCACATGATGCTTGATATATCACGCCTCGGGACTTACAATTCTTGTATCCAAAACAGTCACCAATACCACCACCGGGAGGACTTTTCGGACCTTTAGAAGCCCGGATCTTGGATCTAAATGAGCAAGTGGCGACACTGAGATCCATTGACAACTTGGAAGCGAGCCGGCTGCCCACTGAGCAATCACTCGCAGGTGTAGATACTGGGGAGGGTGGTAGCATGGAGGTGCAGGAACATAAGGCAGCTAGATGGGTAACAGTAAGAAAGAGGGTAGAGGGAAGAGTGTCAGGGAGGCTAGTCCTAAACTGGTACACCCCAACAAATTTGCAAGATTGGCGGATGAAGGGGATGTCAGCTCAGAAATAGCATTGCTGCAGCAAGACACTACCCCTGTCTGCTCCAGTAAGATGGGGAATAGGAGTGCAGGTCAGGCTAGACAGGTGCTAGTAGTTGGGGACTCAACAGACAGGGCAATCTGCCACAAAGACCGGGATCGTCGAACAGTGTGTTGTTTACCTGGGGCCCGGGTTCGACATATCGCGGATCGGGTTGACAGATTGCTGGGTGGGGCTGGTGAGAATCCAGCTGTCATGGTCCACATTGGCACCAATGACAAAGTTAGAGGTAGGTGGAGTGTCCTTAAAAACGATTTCAGGGACTTAGGCCAAAGCTCAGGGCAAGGACCTCCAAGGTAATATTTTCAGAAATATTACCTGTTCCACGAGCCACACCAGAGAGGCAGCGGGAGATTAGAGAAGTGAATAAGTGGCTCAAAAATTGGTGTAGGAAAGAGGGATTTGGGTTTTTGGAGAACTGGGCTGACTTCTGTATTGGCTACAGACTCTATGCTAGGGATGGGCTTCACCTAAATGGGGAGGGTGCAGCTGTATTGGGGGACAAAATGGCCAGGAAGTTGGAGGAATATTTAAACTAGGGACTGGGGGGGAGTAGCAATAGATAAAAAGATCAGGGAGAAAGGAATAAAAACTGAAAAATCTATAAATTGCATGCTGACCAATGCCAGGAGTCTGACCAACAAAATTAATGAACTAGAAGTATTAATAGCTATTGTATGCATGCATTGATATAACAATTTGTTTATTCCCTGATGAGCCCACTTGACCTGTGGGTGAAACGCGTTGGATTTTGTCTTGTTATATGTCATATTTGTTTGGTGAATTGTCCCATTATTATTTATTTTTGTTTTTGTGTTTTGGCACTGTTGTATATCACTATATCTCTATTTTGTTTGATTGTCTTGAGGTGTGTTTGTGTATGTATCTTTTCATGTCTCCCACGTGGTACTGCAATTGTTAAGTAGGATGTTCCTGTGCGGGGTCGCCCCTGTCGGGGCGGGTGCTCCGCAGTCTGTTAGTCTTATTTCTATTTTTTTCTACCCTCCTGGGTGATTACTATTTTATAGGATGTTATTAAAAGTTATATTTTAGGTATTATACCCATAGGCAATTGTTTTCCTTGGTAGTTTTTCTAGTAGTTCATGGTATATTTGCCGGGTAGTTATCTTTGGGTCCCTTCCACCCTATATTATTTTGGGGAGGTTGTAGTTTTTTGGCTATTGAGAGGGAGGACAAACTCAAATACTATAGGGAAATCCTCCGTAGTCAGTTGGCCGCTGCCTATGTGCGGCATCGTCCCTCCTCTGACAGGTATGACCGGGGGGTTCTTCAGCGCTCACGTACTACTGCCGCGGCTGCTGGGGGAAGGTGAGGGGTAGGAGCAGTACCAACGCCATCAGCAGCAACCTAAGTCTGGAGTCACTGATGAGCAGCTTCCTTCACCCGCCTAGTGAGGAGGGTAGTCGCCAGCAGCAGCAGCAGCAGGACCTGGAGCAGACCCTGAACCAACAGGTGGTGGCCTACTTGGACAGCACTCTGCCACTCCAGTTAGAAGATCCGCTGGACTACTGGGCAGCCCAACTGGATGTGTGGCTGCAACTTTCCGAGTTTGCAGTGGAGAAGCTGTCCTGCCCGGCCAGTAGTGTGGCATCAGAGCGGGCGTTCAGTGCGGCGCGGGCCATCGTTACCCCAAGGAGAACCCGCTTGTCCACGGGAAATGTGGAACGACTGACCTTTGTCAAGATGAATCAGGCGTGGATCGGCCAGGATTTCCACACACCAATGCCTTAGGCGTCAGACTACATCAGCCATGACGCCTCAACCAAACTGTGAGAAATGAGTTTGGGTTCAAACTACCTGCCTCAGCCACTATTCTGATGCCGCCACCCGCCTGATGCCACACATCTGCTGACAGTATCTCCATCTGCCACCAACCATCTTTACCAGGGACTGGTATTGCCACCCACCTCCACACTCTGTCATTGTGCCACTTTATGACCTCATGCTCTGCTGCTGTTGCTGGTGCCGTGATATCCACACTGTGTCATTGTGCCACTCTCTGACCTCATGCTGTTGCTCCTGCTGCCGTCACCTCAACTCTCTGTCATTGTGCCACTCTGTGTCCTTCTCCTGTTTTTGCCACCTTTAGAATGTCATTGTGCCACTGCTTGACCTCATGCTGCTGCTATGGCTGCTGCCGTGACCTCCACACTGTGTCATTGTGCCACTCTGTGGCCTACTCCTGTTTTTGCCACCTCCAGAATGTCAATGTGCCACTCTCTGACCTCATGCTGCTGCTGCCGTGACCTCAACTCTCTGTCATTGTGCCACTCTGTGGCCTACTACTGTTTTTCCACCTCCAGAATGTCATTGTGCCATTGTCTGACCTCATACTGCTGCTGATGCTGCTGCCGTGACCTACACACTCTTTCATTGTGCCACTGTCTGACCTCATGCTGCTGCTGTGGCTGCTGCCATGACCTCCACACTGTGTCATTGTGCCACTATGTGGGGAGAGACCAGGAGAATCAGAAATTATTATCATCGACTATAAATTTATCGGCACAAATATTGTCTGATGATACTCTTTCTGTATTAAATAAGGGCTTGGGGTTTTCCCCTACTTCTGATTTTGATATATATCAAACATTATTGGACGTGAATCGGTTGGTGCGACAAATCACAATAAAAAATCATTTTACTAAATTCACGTCCAATACTGTAGAATCAAAACATGAAATAAATTGTGATAATTTAAGGGAAGCAATGTATGAAGATGTAATCCCGGATTTTGAAGAATTGGTTGGGATTACTAGTTTAAGACAGCTAGAAAGTGAATCTAGGATAATAGACAACACACAATGCAAGGAATCTTTTTCTGTCCGTAATGAATATTTTTATCCATTACACTCCAGATTAAGTACTATGGAGATTTTTCAGGACAGAATAGAGGAGGATTTGATTACCTTGCATGATCAAATCAGTCATAATAAACACCTGATGAAAGAAAAAAATTTAACCAGACAGGAAGAAATAGCATTGAGAGCATTAAGAAATAATGATAGATTGACTGTAAAACAAGCCGACAAAGGGGGGGGCATCATTATTTTGGATAGAGATCTGTATAGACGAGAACTTAATCTCCTGTTGGCTGACACTACCAAATATAAGCAAGTACAAAATGACCCTACAACAAATAGTAGAAAACATCTTAACTATGTATTAGAACAAGGGGTAAAGATGGGAGTACTCCAGCAACAAATTGCTGAGAAAATGAATGTAATTAACCCCATAATGCCAATCTTCCATGCATTGCCTAAAATGCATAAAAATATGTTCCCACCACCCTTTCGACCCATCGTCTCAGGTATTGGTTCTTTGAACGAAGAACTGGGACGATGGGTCGATTTACAGTTACAACCTCTGGTCATGAAATTGCCTGGCTTCCTTAGGGATACGAAACAACTGGTTTATACTTTGGAGTCACGTACCTGGCCGACTGGGGGGACCTGGTTGTCTTGTGATGTTGTGGCATTATATCCCAGCATCCCACACGACCAGGCCCTCCCAGTCCTTCGGGATTTTCTAAAGAAATACAGTGATTACACACAGGAAAAACAAAGTTTTTTAATTTTGGCAGTAGAATATCTTCTTGTGAATAATTTCTTCATGTTTGATAAACAATACTATTACCAAATTTCGGGAGCATCCATGGGAGCCAGATTCTCGCCCTCCCTGGCTAATATTTATATGTCCGCCTGGGAGGAGATTTATCTATATAATCCGGAACAGCCTTTTGTAAAGCACATCAAATGGTATTCCAGATATATAGACGACCTGGTATTCATATGGTTGGGGAACGAGAATAGTATAGAGAATTTTGTCACCTATATTAACAGCAATCAAATGGGCTTAAAGTTCACATTTGAACATCAACAGGATACAATTAATTATCTAGATGTAACCTTGACAGGAACAGAGGATGGCAAGATTAGAGTAAAACCATACAGAAAACCTATACATAAAAATTCTATTCTCAGAGCTAACTCATGCCATCCCACACATCCAATAGGAGAACTTATTCGAGCCAAAAGACACAGTACATCCCAGGAAGAATATCTTATTCAGCAAAAGGATATTTGTGATAAACTCAAAGAAAGGGGGTTTTCACAAAACCTTTTAAATAGAGCTATAACTAGAGTGGACAAAATAGAGAGAAAGCAACTATTTGTTAAAAAACATAAGCAGGATACTTTTAAAGGAGATACCATCATATTTTCGACTAATTATAGTCGCCAATTTGACCAAATAGTGAGTATAGTTAAAACACATCTACCTATACTATATGTAAATCAATCAATCAAACAAAAGTTGAAAAATAACATCAGATTTTATTCCAAAAAAAGCTCCCACCATAGGGTCACAGGTTTCGCCTAGTTTAATGGATACTCAAAAGACCGTGGCCAATACATGGTTAAACATCACAGGATTTTATAAATGCGGCCATAGGATTTGCAAAATGTGTAAATATGTGAATAATACTGCTGCCTTCACATCTTACTCAAATAACAGGTCTTTTTCTATAAAAAGCTTTGTGAATTGTAATACTAAATTCGTGATTTATTTGGTAAGCTGTGAAGGCTGCAGGGTACAATACGTTGGATGTACAACAGGCCCTCTTAAAATACGAATTAGGAGACACATGTCGGATGTCAATAAACAAGATCAATTCAAAACATCAGCAGTATCAAAACATTTTTCTGAGATTCATGGAGGAGATCTAAGTACGCTCTCAGTGATTGGAATAGAGCAAGTACATCGTGCAGAGCGAGGTGGAGATTTACAAGAAAACTATTAGCCAGGGAGGCCTGGTGGATTTTCCACCTGGATACCAGAACACCAAAGGGGTTAAACATAAAACAGGACATACAATATCATTATTAGGATATGCCTAGGTAACTTATAATAATGAGGATACATACTGAGGAGTCAAATAGGTTTTACTATTTGTTATAATAGTTAAAATGTATTTAATGTTTGTGAATTTACGTCATGTTTGAAAGTCCTTTATAAGGGAGTCATTGACCTATGACAAACAGCCATGGTAAGGTCACGTGACCCGAAACGCGTCGGCTCTTGACTCCATTCAGTAGTCAGAGGCGGTGGGTCTCTCGTTTATATGTTGTTATTACTTTTAAGAGATGCTAATAAGAAATGGAAATGATTTTTTAATCACGCTCCGACTGCACCTGCTTATGTGTTCATCCTCTATACCCAAGTCGATAAGTCGCTGGAGCCGGTTCATCGTTTACCTGTATGCAGTTTGAAATGGACTAGAGGGTGGCACCCTGAACCGTAAGCTCGCGGAAGATTACACAGGTGAGCAGCTGCTTTTTCTATTATATGCACTATGTGGCCTACTCCTGTTTTTGCCACCTCCATAATGTCATTGTGCCACTGCTTGACCTCATGCTGCTGCTGCTGTTGATGCCGTCAACTCCACACTGTGTCATTGTGCCACTCTCTGACCTCATGCTGCTGCTGTTGTTGCTGCCGTGCCCTTCACATTGTGTCATTGTGCCACTCTCTGACCTCATGCTGCTGCTGCCATGACCTCCACTCTCTGTCATTGTGCCACTCTGTGGCCTACTACTGTTTTGCCACCTCCAGAATGTCATTGTGCCACTGCCTGACCTCATGCTGCTGCTGCCGTGACCTCCACACTGTGTCATTGTTCCACTCTGTGGCCTACTCCTGTTTTTGCCACCTCCAGAATGTCATTGTGCCACTGCCTGACCTCATGCTGCTGCTGCCATGACCTCCACACTGTGTCATTGTGCCACTCTGTGGCCTACTCCTGTTTTTGCCACCTCCAGAATGTCATTGTGCCACTGTCTGACCTCATGCTGCTGCTGCCGTGACCTCCACACTGTGTCATTGTGCCACTCTGTGGCCTACTCCTGTTTTGCCACCTCCAGAATGTCATTGTGCCACTGTCTGACCTCATGCTGCTGCTGCCGTAACCTCCACACTGTGTCATTGTGCCACTCTGTGGCCTACTCCTGTTTTTGCCACCTCCAGAATGTCATTGTGCCACTGTCTGACCTCATGCTGCTGCCTTAACCTCCACACTGTGTCATTGTGCCACTCTGTGGCCTACTCCTGTTTTTGCCGCCTCCAGAATGTCTTTGTGCCACTGTCTGACCTCATGCTGCTGCTAAGGCTGCCGTAACCTCCACACTCTGTCACTAATGTTGCCACCTGATCCCTCAGCTTGTTTTTTTTCCAGCTGTCGCTGCCATGACTTTATCAGGCTACATTCCCGCTTATGTTTTTTGGTCAGTTTTGCCCTCTTAAGTGCCCAGGGAATTTTATAGTGAAGCGATTCTAAGAGCGGCGGCAGTCATGTGCGTGTCATACTAAAACACAACATTGTATGAAGACCAAACCAAGCTCCCTCTGCATATTTAAGCATGGCACAACGTTCTACAGCACCCTGCAGGCTCTGTGCAGCCTGGAAATAGCTGTTTTTTAACACGATTCGTCCCGAAGTAATTCGGACCGAAACAAATTTTGTCGGAAAATTCAGCGAAGTGACCGAATCGAATTTTTGAGAAATTTGCCCATCTCTAGTGCTGGGAACAGCAGATCTGACACTAGCTTGTGCTGTCCTCAGCAAGGGGGGGGAATAATCTATATGACAGGTTCCCTTTAACTCTCTTTGGCATGGAGTTTACTTGAGCTGCACAAGTTGCAGCCAATGGAATTCTCTTCCTCTCCTTCATGATGACATCACGTTGCTGGTGAATGTTAGAGATCTTGTGCTCCTCCACCTTCCTTTTGAGGATGCCCCACAGATGTTCAATAGTGTGTAGGTCTGGAGACATGTTTGGCCAGTCCAGAAGTTTTACCCTCATTTATTTAGCAAGGCATGGTGGTCTGGGAGGTGTGTTTGGGGTCGTTATCATGTTGGAATACTGCCCTGCGGCCCAGTTTCTGGAGGGAGGGGATCATGCTCTGCTTCAGTATGTCACAGCCCATGTTGACATTCATGGTGCCCTCAATGAACTGTAGCTCCCCACAGCCAGCAGCACTCATGCAGCCCCAAATCATGACACTCCCACCACCATGCTTGGCAAGACATTAGGCAAGACATATTAGTCTTTATACTCCTTACCTAGTTGCCTTCACACATGCTTGACATCATCTGAAGTTTATCTTGGTCTCATCAAATTCCAGTAATTCATGTCCTCAGTCTGCTTGTCTTCAGCAAATTGTGTATGGCTTTCTTTTGCATTATCTTTAGAAGAGGTTTCCTTCTGAGATGACAGCTATGCAGACAAATTTGTTGCAGTGTGCGGCAGATGGTCTGAGCGCTGACATGCTGACCTCCACCCTTTTAACCTCTGCAGCAATGCTGGCAGCACTCATCTCTGGATATGACACTGAGCATGGCAAGGCTTTTTCTGAGTGGCACCTGTCTAGTTAACCTGCTGTATGGTCTTGGCCACCGTGCTGTAGCTTGACAGGATGTTGAGAATTTTCTTATAGCCTAGGCCATCTTTATGAAGAGCAACAATTCTTTTTTGCACATCTTTAGACAGTTCTTTGCCATGAGGTGCCATGTTGACCAGTATTACGGACTGTGAGATTGATAACACCAAATTTAATACAGCTGCTACCCATACACACCTGAGACCTTGTAACACTAACGAACCACATGACACTGTGAAGGGAAAATGGCAAATTGTGCCCAATTTGACTATTGTTACTTAGGGGTGTGCTCATTTTTGTTGTCAGTGGTTTAGTCATTGATAGGTGTGCGTTGAGTTATTTTGAAGACACACCAAATTTACACTGTTATACAAGCTGTATACTGATTACTTTACATTGTATCAAAGTGTCCTACCTTCAGTGTTGTCCCATGACAAAATCTAAAACAATATTTACAAAAATGTGAGAAGTGTATGCACTTTTGTGAGATACACTATATTATATAATATATTATATTATATAAAATATATATATATTTAAAATAATATATTATATATATATATATATATATTTTTATATATATTGTGAGCTTTAGGGGCTCGGGGGATCGTGACTTAAACTTTTGTTCAGGTAGAGACAGAGCGTATTTCCAGGTGAAAATACAGGGCTTCTGTATTTTATTTAGCAGCAAACAGAAGTACAATGTGCAAGGCAAGCACAAACACAAACAAAAAAAAATGTCTGCCCGTCTGGGCTCTAACTAACAGAGGTATAAAGTTACTGTCAGTCTGCAAGTTCACCCTGCTGGTTTTCCAGCAGGACTCCACCCAAGGCTTGAAGGTAACCTGGGGTTTGTAACCACCATAGTCAGCTTACCTGTGACTTTTATACTCCAGGTAAACCCCGGAGTGGAGAATGGGAAGTGAGCACCCACCCTGCTCTATGCTCACTCCCAATGAAAAGGCCGACCCAGGAAATGGCTGAAGCCATACTAACTTTAATACGCATGTTAAAACATATGCCCGACAGTCTATACTGTCAAACACCTATTGAAGTTTGGCCTTTCATTCCCCCAAGTCTCCTTACCTTGGGGCTATGTTTTGTTGGACATTGAAAGGTGCATGCCAGGACACTGGCCGGGATGTAACTCCATTGTACACCCTTCCTGCTGTTGTCCCCCTTACATATCCCCCCCTTTCTGCTCAGACCTCGTGGGGCGGGGGCACCTTGTCCCCCCGAACTATGTACTCTTGATAATGCGTCTGCGTTTTGCTTGTTGAGACCCTGGACGGTGTTCTACACAGAACTTAAAATCCTGTGGGGCCAGGAAACCACCGGGTCACCCCCCGGCATTCTTTCCTTTTTGTTTTGGGGCCATCCATTTTCAATGGGGAGTAAATCAGTGATCCCCCTAAATTGCCTCCCCACCAGATGGGTTACCTCAGCGCCTCGATTGCCCATTTCAGAGCCAGACATTCCCTCTTACAATCGGTAGTTCTTTTTGCGCGCCGACAGCTTCCGGCTGAGGTACCCGACGGGGTGCTCTTCCCCTTTAACCCTTTGGGGACAGGACTGCACCTAAACCCACCTCTGAGGCCATCCGTCTGTACTATAAATTTTCCCCTTCTGAAATCAGGGGTTAACCAGTACAGGTCTCTTACAGAGTACCTCCTTAAGTTTCAGAAAGGCTTGCTAGCCTCCGGGTTCCACTTTACTAGGGTGGGATTTTGCCCCCTTGGTGAGATCTGTGAGAGGGGCAGCTATTGTGGCAAAGGCTGGCACAAAACCTCCTGTAGTAACTGCAATGCCAAGGAAGGCTCTAACTTGTTTCTTGGACACAGGTTGAGGCCAATTTGAATGGCCTCGAGCTTGTCTACCTGGAGTTTGATGACCCCTCGGCCAATATTTATACCCGAGGTAGCGAGCCTCCTCTAGCCCTATTGCGCACTTCTGTTGGGTTGGCCTTTTAGACCGGCCCCTATCGCGTTAGGACTGCTTGCACCTTAGCCAGATGCGAATCCCAATCGGCGTTTGTAGATCACCACATCATCCAGGTATGCGGCTGCATTAGTTTTTTGGGGCCCTGCAGGATGATGTCCATTAACCTCTGAAAGTCGCAGGGGGGCCCCATGCAAAAAAAGGGGGAAGGACGACGAAACGTGAAGTGTCCCTCTGGGGTGGAAAATGCCTTTTTTCTCTTTGGCCTGATCTGTGAGGGGAACCTCCCAAATTTACCCTTTGGTGGGGTCTAAGGTGGTCATATACCTCGCTGGTCCCAACCTCTCGATCAGCTCGTCGACCCTTGGCATGGGGAAAGGCATCGAATTTGAGACTTCATTTAACTTGCGGAAGTAAATTCCCAAAACCGCAAAGCTACCATCTGGCTTAGGGATAATCACGATGGGGCTGGACCACCCACTTTGGGAAACTTCTCTATTACCCCCAGGGCTGAGCATTTTCCTCACTTCTTCTGAAATGGCTTGCCTCTGGGCTTCTGGCACCCTGTATGGTCTCAGCCGCACCTTTTGGCCGGGGCTCGGTGACAATGTCATGTTGGATGACATCTGTCCGGCCAGGCATTTTCAGAGAATACCTCGGTTCCTCTGTAGGAACTCCCGGACCTCCTGTCTCTGGACCTCTGACAAGGACTCCGCAATACGACGGGTGGAAAACTCCTTGTTTGGACTCCCATGACCCCCCTTGCAGCCACCAGGCTTTCTCGGTCCTTCCGGGTTTGATGAGGTTAATATGGTAAATTTGGTTTAGGGTTTTCTTTTCCCTGGCTGGAAAACCTGTAATTCACCTCACTCACCCTTCACAGATCTCATAGGGGCCTTGCCATTTAGCTAGGAACTTGCTCTCTACAGTTGGTACAAGTACGAGCACCCTGTCCCGGGTCTGAAAAGACCTGACTCTGGCGGTCCTGTTGTACACCCGGGCGTGGGCTTCGGGGCCTGTTGCTTGTTCTCCCTTACAATGGGCATCACTGCCGCAATCCTGTCCTGCATGTCGGCTATATGCTTTTATGACAACTTCTGTAAGGGGTTTCCTCTTGCTCCCATGTTTTCTATGGCTATGCCCAAAGGAGCCCTCGGGATGTCTCTTTATTTAGCAGCTCGAATGGAGGAGAACCCCGTGGAATCCCTGTGGGATTTCCCCCGGATGGCGAACATAAGATAGGGCAACAGGTGGCCCCCAAATCCCTCCATCCTTTCCACCACCTTTTTTAACATGCCCTTTAAGGTTTTATTAAAGCGCTCGACCATACCATCGGTCTGGGGATGGTACACGGAGGGTGCCAGGTGGGCAATTTTTAGCAGGCGGCATAGCTCTTTGGTTACCTTGGACATTAAACGGGGTTTCCCTGATCGGTCAGGATCTCCTTGGGGTCCCTGTATGGGTGAATAGTGAAACAGCTCCCTAGCTATCCCTTTAGAGGAGGTTTTTTCTGAGGGCTATAGCTTTTTAGGGGTTTGCGGGTGGCATAATCCAGTACAACCAAGATATGCTGGTGCCCTCTAGCTGATTTAGGGAGGGGAACCGACCAGATCCATGCCAATCCGCTCAAATGGTACCTCTATAATGGGGAGAGGAACCAATGGACTCGGAAATGGGGGTCTAGGGGGTGGACCTGACACTCCGGGCAGGACCCGACAGAATTCATCCACTGCCTTGTAGATGCCCGGGCCAGTAGAAGTTACGCTCCACCCGCTCCCCAGTTTTCTCCGCCCCCAAGTGTCCCCCAACACCCATGGGAATGTGCCAGCTCTAAGATCATACGGACATGTGTTCGGGGGGTACTACCAAACTGTTCCACCACCTCTGTTGGCGTCTTCTACCCGGTATAATAAATTTGTCCCGTACGGCGAAGTGAGGGTAGGCCAAACTCCTCCCCTTTTTCCTGCGGTTCCCATAAAAGAACCTTTACGCTTTTCCAAACGTTACCCAGGTTAGGGTCCCTCACTTGTTCTGTGCCAAAATTCCCTCTCGAGACTGGGAAGGAGGAGAAGGTTTCCCAAATCAGAGGGGGTCTCCTCTGGGTCTCCAGCCCGGACCGACAAGGGAAAAGGCACAGGTTCAACTTAAACCCCTTGTTTGGCACACGTCATTTGCAGCAGGTACATCATTATACATTTCATGAGTTTTATTTCCCCACAGGTCCCAAAACAGCGGAAAGTCACAGCCAATAACTGCGCTGTGAGGGAAAGTGGTCACCGCGGCCACCTCATGTTTTGGGGACCCCACAGGCAGTCTCTATTGCCAGTATGGCCCGTGGGGGTAGTCCCTGGTGTCCCCATGGATACAAACTACCCCTATCCCGGCCCTGAGAGGAGTTGCTCTGGGCTCACCAGTCGGGCTTGCACAAGGGTCACTAAGCACCCCGAGTCCAGGAGGGCCTGCACCAAATGTCCATTAATGGTAACAGAGCACACTCGTCGGTCCTTTCCAGCAGCGACCCGAGTGGAAATATGACGGTCCGGGCAAAACAGGAGGTAGCCTCCCCATCCCCCATTCCATGGGTTCCTCCCCGCCCGGGCAAAGTGCCGCCACATGTCCCAGTCCTTGGCATCGCCAGCATCTAAGGGTCCCGGCCTTAGAAACAGGGTCCCCTTTTGGGGTAGGTGGCCTCTCCCCCCTTCCGTATACCCGGAACCCCTTTCGGGACAGGAGCAGTCTTTTCCGAGGTTTGGAGGTCTGCGGATTCCCGGGGTATGTAGGACCTGCAAGGAACTCCTCTGTAGCGCTGTAACCGTTCCACAACGGACCAATTCGTCCACGCTTTTGGGGTCGGTGTACCCCACGCAACCTCTGGAGCTTGATGGGAAGGGCCCGCACAAAACGGTCACAGACCACTCGCTCGCACCACCTGGGCAGGTGTGTGGGGGTCTCCGGCTGTAAGCCACTTGTTGTAATGTGGAACGGTCGTACATTTGTGACCTTGGGCTTGGCCCGGATTTTAAACTCCCAGGCTTGTACTCTCTGGGCCCCTACGGCCAGGGGTGACCCCCAGTCGGGCCAGTATCTCCCACCGCAGTTTGTTGTAGTCCTTGGCGTCTTGGACACGCAGGTTCGAAGTAGGCCTTCTGCGGTTTGCCCGTTAGGAAGGGAGCCAGGACATCCGCCCACTGGTCCGCCGGCAGCTGCTCTCTCTCTGCATCCGCTCCAAAAGGTCCCCAGGTAGGCCTCGATGTCGTCATCCGGGACATCTTGCGCAGGGAACCTTGCACCAAATGGGGGGGGTGGGGTTGGACCGGCACTTGTTGGTACTTGGCCTTGCAGCCAGGGTCTGTAGCTGTTGCTGCAGTGGTGTGTGGTTTACCTGCTGTTGCTCTTTCAAACCCTGGCCTTTGGGGGGTCCAATTAGCAGGCGATTCGTCTCAGCTTGCGCCCAGTGGTTTTCTTGTGGGGCTTTCTGCTGGCTGGCCGCCATCGCTGGGAGGTTAGCGTTGGGCTTGAATTAGCTGCTTCACCAACTCATCCATTCTAGTCGCCTTGCTGGACCGTTGCGGTAGCTGCTTGCACCAGGACATACGTTTTTTCCTCTGTCTCAGAAGAGTACTTTTCCCCTATTTTGCCCAATGCGTCCTCCACCATGTGTGAGCTTTAGCGGCTCTGGGATCGTGAAATTCACGTGTTTAGGTAGAGACAGAGACGTTATTCGAGGTGAAAATACAGGGCTTCTGTATTTTTATTTAGCGAGAAACAGAAAGTACAATGTGCAAAGGCCAATCACAAACACAAACAAAACAAAATGTCTGCCCGTCTGGGCTCTAACTAACAGAGGTCAGTTACTGTCAGTCTGCAAAGTTCACCCTGCTGGTTTTCCAGCAGGACTCCACCCAAGGCTTGAAGGTAGCCAGGGGTTGTAACCCACCAAAAGTCAGCTTACCTGCTGCTTTTATACTCCAGGTAAACCCCGGAGTGGAGTCATGGGAAGTGAGCACACCACCTGCTCTATGCTCACTCCAATGAAAGGCCGACCCAGGAAATGGCTGAAGCCCATACTAAAAATATTACGCATGTTTAAACATATGTCGACAGTCCCTTAACTGTCGGGCACCTATTGAAGTTTGGCCTTTTTTTCCCCCAAGTTTCCTTACCTTTGGGGGGATGTGTTTGGACATTGAAAGGTGCATGCCAGGACACTGGCCGGGATGTACACTCCATTGTACACCCTTCCTGCTGTTGCCACCTTACAATATATATGAATTTATAAAAGAAAAGCAATATAAAAAAGTATTGCTACATCTGTAAAAGTCTGATCTGAGAAAATATAACCTTATTTTGCCTGCATGATGAACATTGGTAAAAAAAAAATCACTCTGCCTAGCCAAAATATTAAAATAAGAAGTGATCAAAAAGACTTAGGTACTCCAAGATGGTACCAATAATAACTATACTTCAGCCCGTAAAAAGCAAGTCCTTACACAGGTCCTTAGATGAAAAAATGTAAAAGTTATTAGTTTCAGAAAGCAGCATTGCAAAAGGAATTTAAAAGAAAAGATTTTATCTTCTAATAAGCAGTAAAACATAAGTAAACCGATATAGATTTGGTATCGCCACAATTGACCTAACTTGCACAATAAAATATATGGCATTTAAACCATGCAGTGAACCCCAAAAAAAACAACCCCCTTCTTCATAAAAAAAATCCCGCAAAAAGTTTTTTTTTTTTTTTTTCCCCCCTTAAAATTTTTTGATTTCCAAAAATACATCAAAAGTATATTAACTGGTATCATTGAAGGGGTATTCTCATAATTAATTTACAAAAAAACTTTTTGGCAAAGGTAAATATAATATTACCATATACATTCCCTTTTTAAATTTTGCTTTTTTTTTAGAGTAGAATAGTTCTTATGTCCTGCCTTTTAAAACTGCTCAGAGCCCTAGCTGGATTTGAGGTCACCCTTCTGTGTTTATCAGCACACGGAGTTTTTTATATTTTTACTGACAAAAATTAACCCTTTAGAGCTCTGTAGTTTTCTGCCCTGCTTTTTTGACCACTCCAACATCAATGTCCTTAACAGGCTCAGCTAGGAATTGCAGAGGTAATATCCCAATCCTCCTGTAAAACCATCCACATCTGAACGGGAAAGAGGAAGCCTGAAGTGCTTAAAAAAACGGATTTGTGAACACCCAAAAGGGAAAAAACCCCCTTTAAAAAAGGGACTTACCATAAAAATATTTTTTCCATATTGACAGCATTAGGGGTTGTTTTTTTTTTGTATTTTTTTTAAAGTTCCCCCATGTAATTATTTCTCAGACTTCCCTCTAGAGCTCTAACAACACAGCGTAGGGGAGGCTTTATGTTCCTTTTTTCTGGCCAGCTATGGAAGGGGGACTGAAAAAGTTTTATCAGCAAAAACCGGGGAAAGTGTGAAGAAACCTCCCCCCTTATCCATTCCTGTTTGCCCTTTTAATGCCTTAATCTTTTTTATCCTCCCTAGAGAACGTAGGGGCAATCATTATAACTTACCTACATTCTTCGTGATATATGGGAATAACAGCAACTATGGTAATGTGATTTTTGTGTTTTCCTGTAATTATCTTTAAGAAGAAAATGAAAACAAAAAAGGGGACAGCTTTTTTATATGTTATTTTTAATTGCAAAAGATTTCCCGTAATAAAAAAACAATATATGCCAAAAATTTCTAAAAAAAAAAATAAAAAAATGTTTTCCGGAATTTGGGTTTTTCATAAAAAAAAACCTCATTTTGTGGAAGTGTTTATAAGCAATAAAAACTTATCCTGAAAAAAACAGGCCCCCATTCAGCTAGTTTTGGAAAAAAAAAAAACCTTTATGGCTTTTGGGAAGGGGGGGGGGGACATTAAAAGATAATAAGTCCCACTTTTTTTCTTTGATTTTTCCTTTTTAAAAGGGGCAGTTAATTTGCAAACAGAAAAAAAAGTAGGGGTTTGTCAATTTTTTTTTTTTTTGCAAAATAAAGACTAGATTTAACAAGGGGGCCCTTATAAAGGGGAAACTTTTTTTGTTCCCTTCCTTCTGGATCATTTCTGGTTTTTGACTCAAAAAACTGATAAAAACAACAACAGAAGGTTTCCTTTCCCTTTGGGTTTTTTAAAAAGCTGTAAGGCTTTTGGGTTTTTACTGGGGCCCAATATATCGACGGGTTCCATAGTTACTGGTGTCCTAACAACTTTTATCCAAGTGGTTTTTGTTTTGAATGGAAACTGTTAGCATATGTGAACAAAGCATCGTTTAAATTGGGGAGCATATGCCTTTTGTTTTTTAATGGGTAAATTTATTTCCTTAAATTTTTGTATTTACATAGACTTTTTTAAATTTGATTTTTTACAGTTAAATTTTGCAAACAAAAAGGGGTTAAAAATTTACCCCCCCTTTTTCGTTTCCCCACCCCCCTCTGATAGCTGAAATGCTGACAGAAGAAAAGAAAATGGCCTTCATCAGAAAGAGGAAAACAGAGATTCTCCAGTTTTGGAAGTGAATACGTAGGGTTGTAGAAATTATGCATCCCGGCCCATGTCTATAAAAGAGTACATTCCAAAGGTATGGAAGGACGGCAGGTTTTAGTACAATGTGATCCCTGAGGGCATTGCAAAATTCAACCGGGGCAGGTTCAAAGAAATTACGTTCTGTAACTCTGCATACTCTTTACTATTACTTTTTTATTTCCCTGAGCCACGAACACCTGCACTCTATAAAATATTTTTCCCCAATTTTTGAATTGATTAAATGTGTTAAAATCGGTAAAATTTTTTATCTCACAAATTTTGGAATTATGCTCTGTGAGTTCACCCGTTGGAAATTTTCCCGTGAAGAAAGTTCTGGAAATTACTATGTCGGGTTTTGGACTAAATTTCCTGTTGAGAGGCTTTTCAAAGTACTTTACAGATTTTCAAACTTCAACACAGATCCGCTTGTGGTAGACTGACTGCATTGGCCCAGAGCAAGGAAATGCTGTGTCTTTCTTGAAAGTAAACCAAATTTGCAGAGATTTACTACTCTATTTACCAAATGTGATGAACTTGGCTTGTTGAGAGTGACTGGTTAATGGAGGAACTTTTACTCATATGGTACAACCTGAACAATAGACACATTTTTTTTTTAGATTAAGATCCAAGTCAGTCCTTTTGTTTGGGCCCAAATCCAACGTATATTTCCATCATTACTTCACCAATATGGAACCAGTAAAACATTGTTAGCCACCTGCCTTCTGCCCTCACAGCCAGTTGAGAGCATTAGCTGTAGAATAAAATTTAGGGGGGAAGGGGGGTCTCGGATAAACAAAAAATCTAATTTTTCAAAAACTTTTTTTTAAAATGGCCAACATGTATGAACTAGGCGCATAAGGCCCGTTCAAAACTTTAAGCATGTTTAAGGGGAGATGTAGGACCTCTTAGCGCTAATCATGGCGTAAAACTATCTTTGCGCATATACAAAAAATAGAATAGACCCACAGAAAATTTCCCGCAGCTCAGGCCATGTTTACTAGTATATAAAAAAAGCATGTCTTGGAAAATGCCATAGCACACGGGGACCATTTTTTAACTCTTTTTTTTATTTCCCTCTGGATGTTGTTTTAATCCTGATAATGCTATAAAACGGATTTAATAGAGCGTTTGGTGTAATTCATTAAAGAATTTAAAAATTTTTATAAAAAATGAAAAATTTTTTAAAAATTTATAACAAAAAAATTTTAAAAAAAAAAAAAAATTAAATTTTAAAGGATAAACAAATTTTTTAAATTTTTCTGGAAATCAAAAAAAAAAATTTTTTTCCCTATCAAATTTTCCCCCCTATAAAATTCACTCTAAAAATTTAATTTGGGCGCCTTTCAAAAGTAACCCGTTTTTGCCGTCCCCCTAAAATTTTTTAGAATCAAACGGTTGTGGTTGCCTCCAGAAGCCCCCCCCCAATCTGGCGCAAATTTCAAAAATGTGGAGCGCCACATAATGCGCCTACTTTTGGAGAGCGCCTACCATACTTTAGAGAACAGGGGGTGCCACAGTTTTTGGGCTGAAAGGCCCAAGATTCTGACGCAACCCGTACTACTGTCGTCCAAAGCGTTTCATTTAACTCAATATATCGCACCATTTTACCTCTAAGTCAATAAATACAGAAGATAAAATAGCTAGAAAATTGCTAAATTGGAAAGTTAAAAGGTTTAAAAAAAAACCAAAGCGCTCAGGATTGAGCTCACCTTTTTCTGCCACTTTTCTATGAAAAATATTAAGGGGCTGTTCTATGATTAACCACTAAGGGCGACATGTATGAACTATCCGCATAGAGGACAGTTTTATATAGCTTTAAAGCAGTGTAGAATACGTCAGTATGTATGGACCTGTTCTTCTGCGGTTCATACATACAGGTGCATCATAGGTGTAATCCTGACGCTAAATCCATCTTTGCCGCATAGTACAAAAGTAGAATGGACCCACAGGGGGGGGGGG
>JAODAL010031137.1:0-48873 GCA_025379985.1 Phyllomedusa bahiana | reverse complement strand
AGGGGGAAGGGTGACAGAGCGGGGCACATGGTGAGGCAGAGGCGGCTACATGGTGGGGGCGAGGCTGGCTACATGGTAAGTCAGAGGCTGGCTACATGGTGAGGCAGAGGGGGGCAAACATGGTGAGACCAAGTATTAAAATTGAAGGACATTTTACCAACTAATGGGACAGTCCTCCGCAGGAGGGGCATCTTCAGGGATAGGCAGGGAAGCCCTCTGCTCGCGTCCCTGCCACCCTGCAGGGGCGGGGTTGGGCTGAGGGGGCGGAGCGGGGAGCACTGAACAGGGACCAGGCAGTCAGTCTTTTCCCCCTCTGCACGGACTGCCGGGCCCCCACCCCCCTAGCTCACTGGTGCTGGCCCCCCGAGCCCCTCCCCCCTCAGCAAATGAACGGCCGCTGCGGGCCCCCCAACAAAAGTTGATGCGCCAGCCAGAAAACTGGGGCGGGGGAGCGGCCCACAGCGCGGCCGTGGCCCTCCCCACTAATCATCACATCCTTAACAGCGCGCTCCCTCCTATTAAAAAAAGGTAGACACGTCAGCTGATCTCAAAAAATGCAGGGCCCAGGAGTCACACGGCCCCCGGGCATCCCGCCCGGTCGGCGGGGGTGTCAGTCCGGGCCTGACTGTCCCTTTAGTCTGGTAAGTGTCCCTTAAAAATTTAATATTTGGTCCCCCCATGTATCCAGCCTCGCCTCACCTTGTGCCAACCTTTTCCCACCTTAGCCAGCCTCTCCCTCACCATGAAAAGGCCAAACCTCCCCCACCTGTACCAGCCTCTACCCAAAAACCATGTAGCCAGCCCTGCCTCTACCACCATGTAGCCACCTCTGCCTCACCAGTACCACCTCGCCTCAACCATGTAGCCAGCCCTCCTCACCCATGTAAAAAAGCCTCGCCTCACCATGTACCACCTCTCCTCCTAACCTCACCATTACCAAAAGCCTCTACCTCCCCCTTTAGCCAGCCTCTACCTCACCTGTAGCCTGCCTCTACCTCACCATTAGCCAGCCTCTCCTCCCCAATTATCCTGCCTCTGCCTCACCATGTACCTTTTCCTCTCCTTCACCATGTAGCCAGCCTCCCCCTTTTTCCCAACCAGAGCCAGCCTCTCCCTCACCATTCCCAGCCTCTGCCCCCCATGTTAGCCAGCCCTGCCTACCATGTAGCCAGCCTCTCCCCTTTTTCCTTTCCCACCATGTAGCCACCTCTACCTCACCAGTACCACCTCTCCCACCTGTAGCCGCCTCTCCTCCCAAATGTAGCCGCTCTGCCCTCACCATGTAGCCAGCCTCTGCCTCACCATGTAGCCAGCCCTGCCTCCCCAATTGCCACCTCTGCCTCACCATTAAAGGGCCCTTGCCCACCATGTAGCCAGCCTCTCCTCCCCATGTAGCCTGCCTCGCCTCACCATGTAGCCTGCCTCTGCCTCCCATTTTGCCAGCCCTGCTCACCATTAGCCAGCCCTGCCTCACCAGTAGCCAGCCCCCTGCTCCCATTTACCTGCCTCTCCCCAAAACCATGTACCTGCCTCTGCCTCACCATGTTGCCACCTCTCCCCTCACCATTTACCTCCCCTTGCCTCACCATGTCCGGGCCCTCTGCCCCCCTATCCTGGGCCTCACCATGTACCGCCCTCCTCCCCTGGACCTCCCCAAGTAGCCTTGCCTCTGCCTCCACCCCCCCGGGGACCTCACCATTTGGCCACCCAAACCTCCCCTGGACCACTATCTAGCCTCCCCTCCATTTCCCTGGCCTCACCATTACCGCCTCCACCCCCTGGGCTCACCATGTAGCCTGCCCCACCTCCCTTGGGCTTCCCCCATTAGCCTGCCTCCACCTCCCTTAGGCTTCACAATGTAGCCTGCCTCCACCCCCCTTGGGTTTCACCATGTACCTGCCCCCCCCCTTTGGGGCTTCACCATGTACCCCCGGGTCCCCCTTTTCCCTTGGGCTTCACCATGTAGCCGCCTCCACCCCCCTTGGGTCTCACTATCTAGCCTGCTCCACCTCCCTTAGGCTTCACCTTTTAGCCTATCTCCACCCCTTTTTGGTCTCACTATCAAGCCTCCCTCCACCCCCCTTTGGGGTCTCACCATGAGCCTGTCCCCCACCTTCCCGGGGGCCCTTACCTGCCGCTCCTACTCACCGTCTGCTCCTTTGGGGGCCCTCCTATTTGCTGCCCTAGTATTTTTGGTAAGAGAATTTTGTTCAAAAACCATTGTGCCCAATTCCCCAATAGGGGCCCCAACTTTTTCCCACGGGGGATGCGTAAGCTAGCTGCTTAACTGCTGCACATCCCCCCAGGCCCCCGGCAGGCCAGCTGGGGGGATGTTCTGATTGTGTGGCATTCCTGAGGGGGGCCATTTATCACCTGCTTATGTAACTACCTACCTAATTGGGGGGAAAAATTTTCTTACCTACTTGCCTAATTACCTACTAAAAAGGGGGGTCTACCTTTTTATTGAATTTAGGCATCCCATGTCCTTAAAAAAGGTTAACCACCTATTTTTAAAAGGAAGCAAACATAACTAAATTTACAGAAGTGGGAGCCCCAGAGCTGTCGGGGGAACTTTAAACTTTTAGGGGGAAAAAAGGGGGTCACAAACCATTTGGGGTGCTTTGCATTGGGAGTTTTTTACACGGTGGGGCAGGGGTAAAGAGGGTTTTGGGAAAAAGGGAAGTCTAAAAATTTTTTGTGGTTAATTTTTGCAGGATATTTACCGGGTGGAGAAGTATCATGGTTTTCTGGGGCCGGGGAAGAAAAAAGGCAAAAAAAGCGACTCTCAACAGAAGGAAGTCTCCTGTATCCCGGTTCCGGGGTTTTTTTTGCTTTTGTTGGAAAAGGTTTCTGATTTAAATTCATGTATTGACCACTACAACGGGATTGTAATTTAAACACATTTGTATAGGGCAAACGACCAAATTGTCCCTAATTGTAAAAACAATTGTACCTTTAACAACCCGTGAATGGGGTTTCTGTCCGCCAATTTTAACTTTCTTGCGAAGGGATAGTGGTGTTTTTGTAGCAGAGTGGGGGATATTGTAGTGGGCCCGGGGGGGATATTGTATTTTTCCGGTGGCGGGTATTTTATGTGGCTGGGGGGGGTTTTTTTGCCAGGGCGATTTTTTTGGTCCCCGCCGCCCCGTCCGCAGTCCAAGGTGGGGACCATGACAATAGCTCTGTACCCTAAGGGTGGGTTTACACGTAGCATTTTTGTTGTATCTATCAACTACATTAAAAATTTAAATAGTAAAAAAAAAAAAAAGCATGTTCTTTTTAACAAAAAAAAATTTTACTTGTCTTTTAAAATTTTAGCTATTCATAAACCCCGCGTTTTAAAAAATGTATGCCGTTAAAAGAGGAAACAAAGTTCAAAGCAAGGGCTTGTCCCCACGGCAAAGGTTTTTAGTCGGTTTTACAGATGTTTTTCAGATTTGAAAGCTGACCTTTTACATTGATTTAAATAGATAATCCGTGCAGCAGTAACAAGCACGGATTTTTCTAAAACCGGGATTACGAAAAAAATTAAAACATTTTCATTCTTCCGGGCGGTTTTTTTAGGCAGAACCTGAACATGGATGTGAAGGGGACACTTTAAAACCCCAAAAACCACAGCAAAAGGCGTCCCCCTACTGCCAAAAAAAGACTAAAACCGTTCGGAAAAAATCTACCGTAAGTTCTTTGCTGTGTGAACACAACCCAAGGGGCTTGTGAAGGGGTGTGGCCTATTAAAAGGGCATATTATATAAAAAAGATGTGTTTTTTTTTTTTTTGTTTTTTTTTCCAGTTGACTTCATGACAAGATCTCTCTTTTAGGGGTTTCCACCAGTTATTTCTCAAGCCTTCTTTACAACCACTTTAACATATACTTTCCCGTTTTAAGGCTAAAGGGGGTTCAAACAGAGATTGACAATCAGCTATTTTCCCACTGAGCCATTAGAAAACTTGGTAACAGAATTGTTTAAACAACTGGTCAGAAGACTACAGAGCTCTAAAGGATTGTGACGTGGGAGTGGATCCGCTGGGCCAACGCAAGCGGTGAAGCTAATCACGCCAGGGGAAAGGAATCTAAGTACCCCGTTTTCACCCGAGCCCGCCCAAAAAGGGGGGGACTTTCTGGGGGCTGACTACCAGGGGGGGGTTTTCCCTGACGTGCTTGCTTGCGAAGGCAGCCGGGGTACAGCGTGGTACAGAAAAAGTAAACCGGGGCGATCGGGGAAGGGGGAAAGGGGGAGGGGGGGCAGCGAGGTTCGTGGTCAGAGGCAGGCAGACGGTCAGGGGAGGCGGAAACAGGCAAGGTCAGGAAACTAAACAACGGACTGGTACAAACCGGGAATCGACGGAAGCAAAAAACTCTCTAACACTAGGGAACAACCAACAAATGGCAGGGGTACTGGGGGCGGAATCCTTAAATAATACCAAAAATTTTCGGCCTGGCCCTTTTAAAATTTTAAAAAGCCCGCGCGCGGCCTTAAGCGGCGGGCCCCGCGCATGACGGCCGGGACAGGGCAGGAGCGCGTTCACCGGGGGCGGGCCGGTTAAAAGAGGCGGCGCCGAGGCAGCAAGGGGTGTCGCGGCCCCCGCCGGACCCCCCCGAGCGGGGGAGGTTCCCCCGGGGGGGGCACGGAGCCCCCCAACCCTCGTGACAAGGATTAAAGTTTATCAGTAAGTAACACAAACAAGCTTCTGTGTTGCGTTAAAAACCAAGGGGGAACTTCACCATCCCAGCCAGGGCTGCTAAAGTAGATAGAGATGACTGATAACCAGGGAACTTCGTACCAGGGGGGAATAATAAATCTCAGCTGGAAGGGTAGCAAAACCCGAACCAATTTTCTTTAAATAGTATTTTTTTGTACTTTTGCCTTCATGTTTAAAGCTAATCAACGTGGAAAACCCCTTTTTAAAGGCAATTTTTATAATTCCATGTATAAAACCCCCTAAAAAAAAAGTCACGAGGCGGTGGTGGTACACATGAAAGCAAACATGGAGATCCAGTTATGAGCACTCAGAAGGAAATGGAACAAGCATCAGTTATAGCTAGGCTGACAATCTTTGGACAAGCTGTAATGGAGAAAGAAACAAACATTTTCAACATAACATCTAAAAACACCTAAAAAAATTTTCAAGTTTTGAAAAAAAAAAAACGGGGGGGCGTCCTCAATTCATCTATTTTCTTATAATGTTGATCCCGAGGGAAAAAAAAACCCCCCATGGGTAGAAGCCATTTTTCCCTTTTTTGGGAAAAAAAATTCCTTCCCAACTCCAATCTGGCAATCGGAATAAAACCCTGTATCAACGACCCTTCTCCAGAATCCTAGTCACTATAACTTGTTATATTATTCCACTGTAGAAATGCATCCAGACCCTTTTTGAACTTGAACAATAAAGAATCCCCTTCCATGTTTATGCAGAAATGTTCTTTCCTCTTGGCGTAGAGCAGTGTTTCTCAACTCCATTCCTCAAGACCCACCAACAGGCCAAGTTTTCAGGATTTCCTCAGTATTACACAGGTGATATTATTATTGTCAGTGCATTCAGTGGGAGATCCTGAAAACATGACCTGTCGATGGGTCCTGAGGACTGGAGTTGAGAAACACTGGCATAGAGGATGCCCCCTTGTTCTGGGAGAGATCTCTATATTGACCTTCAATATATTTAAACATATCTATTACTGTATGTCCCTCCGAAGTCGTCCTTTCTCTACACTAAATACTCTAATCTTGTTAATCTTCCCGGGTATTGCTGTCCACCCAGTCCTTTTATTATTTTTGTTGCCCACCTTTGAACCTGTTCAAGCTCTATAGTGTCTTTCCTGTGCACTAGTGCCCAAAACTGTACACAAGATTCCATGTGTGGTCTAACCAGTGACTTATATAATGGGAGAATAATGTTCTCATTGTTTGCATCTATTCCCCTTTTTATACACCCCATGATCCTGTTTGCCTTGACAGTTGCTGCCTGACACTGGCTACTACAATTAAGTTTACTGTCCACTAGGATTCCCAAGTTCTTCTCCATGTCACTTTTTCCAGTGTTTTCCCATTTAACAAGTAATCATGGAATGGAGTTTTCCTTCCCATGTGCATAACCTTGCATTTATCTGTGTTAAACCTCATCTGCCACTTCTCTGCCCAGACCTCCAAATTATCCATATCCCTATGTAATAACACAATTGTGTTGATTACTTTACAGAGCTTAGTATCATCTGCAAAGATTGATATTCTACTGTACAATCCATGTGTGGGATCGTTAATGAATATAATAAAGAGAATAGGGCCCAATACTGACCCATGTAGTACCCCACTAGTAACAGGGATCCAGTCTGAACCAGTTACTCACCCACTTGCAAACATTTTCTCCCAGTCCAAGCATTCTCCTTTTACTTACCAACCTTTTATGTGGCACAAATGCCTTAGAAAAATCTAGATATATGACATCCAATATCTCACCCCGATCCAATCTAGAGCTAACCTCCTCATAGAAGCTGATGAGATTTGTTTGATAGGACCGATCCTTCAAAAACCCATGCTGGAATGGCACTATACATTTATTTTCAGTGAGATACTCCAGGATAGCATCTCTTAGAAAACCATCAAACATTTTACTTACAACAGTGTTTAAACTTACTGGCCTATAGTTTCCAGGATCACTTTTTGACCCCTTTTCTGATATTGGCACTACATTTGCTATGCGCCAATCCTTTGGGACATACCACGTTACTATACAGTTCATAAATAATATTCCCTTAGGACATGGGAGTGAATACCATCAGGACCTGGTGATTTGTCTATTTTAATTTTCTTAAGTCGGAGCTGCACTTCTTCCTGGGTTAAACAAGAAACATTTAAGGTGGAGTTTACCTCATCCCTTTGCTCGTCAATAGGTAGGTCATTTTCCTTAGTAAATATAGTTGAGAAAAAATAGTTTAATACATTTGCTTTCTTCTCATCGGCCTCCACAGTAGTTCCTTCATTACTTTTCAAAGGGCTGACATTTTCAGTTTTAATCGTTTTACTATTTATATAGTTAAAAATATTTTTGAGTTAGTTTTACTCTCTTTGCCAATCTGCCTTTCTGTCTCCAGCTTTGCTGTCTTTATAATTTTTTTACATATTTAATCTTTTTCCTTATAGCTTTTTAGTGCCTCTTCACTGCACTCCTGTATAATTAGCTTAAACGCTTTCTTTTTGCTATTTATTGCCTCCTTTACATCTCTGTTGATCTACATTGGCTTTTTCCTATTTCTAATCATTATTTCCTTAAGGAATGTACCTCTCACAGTGGACGCTTAAGATGTTTTTAAAGATCTCCCATTTATTATCTGTTCTTTTATTTTTAAACACCTTGTCCCAGTCAATCTGGTTTAGGACCTCTCTGAGCAGATTAAAGTTAGCCTTCCTGAAATTCAGTGTTTTTGTGGCTCCTCAACAAAAGACTCTATTGAAGGATAAATGTAAACTTATTATATTGTGGTCACTATTTCCTAGGTGCCCCCCAACCAGAGCTTTTGTTACTCTGCACAGTCTGTTAGTCAATATTAAGTTTAGAAGGGCCTTCCCTCTAGTCAGCTGCTGAACCAGTTGGGAGAGGTATTTATCTTTAGCTATTGACAAAAACCTGTTTCCTTTATGAGAGCCACAGGTTTCATTTTCCCAATTTATGTCCGGGTAGTTAAAGTTGCCCATAATTACAACCTCATTATTATTATCTGCCTCATCTATTTGTTTGAGGAGTACATCTTCCATGGGTTCTTCTATATTTGGGGACCTGTAGCAGACCCCTAGTAGAATTTTATTATTGTTATTACCCCCATGTATATCTACCCATAATGACTCCAAAATCTCATTCCCTGTATCCATATCTTCCACCTGTGTTGGCTTCAGACAGGATTTTACATAGAGACATACACCTTCCCCCCTTCCGATTTTTACGATCTCTCCTAAATAAACTGTAACCCTGTAAATTGACCACCTAGTCGTAGCTATCGTCCAGCCATGTCTCAGTTATCCCCACTATGACTTATTCTTCTACAGCAAGAAGTAATTCTAATTCATGTATTTTGTTGGTGAGGCTCCTGCCATTTGTCAGCATGAAATTTAGAGATTTTTCAGTTTTCATTCCTTTATCCCTGTTTTTAACTATTGCTACATCCCCTACCTCCACTCCACCCCCTGTTTTATTACTAATTCCCAGATCTTTATCTTCACTATTTTGGATGCCATCTTTGTAGTTTCCCTCCCCTCCATTCCCTAGTTTAAATAACCCTCCAACTTCCATACTCAGAACTTGTATGAAGTGAGATGACTGTAAATAATCCAGTGGTTTGTACTACACAGCCAGGTCACATTGTTATGACCACTTTCTACTTACGATGTTGGCAGCGTATAGCTCATGAATGAAGTAACGTGTGGTTATACCCTACTTGCTATGGGGCTCCGAAGCAGGCAGATGGCTATTGCAACTCTGCTAGCCAAGCTACAAAAGCAGAAAAGACTTCAATTTTCACAACACTATCAAAATTGGACCTCTGCTAACTGGTAAAGGATTGCCTTCTCTGATGGAATGCACTGCAGTCTGCATGGTTACAGATACCTGCCAGGACCCTATAATTTCACACCCAGCCTGTCTAGGTGCTGGCCATGCTGCACTGGCAGTTACTCCAGATATCAGCTACTGGTCATAATAATGTGACTCCACTGTGAATGAAGCCTGCATCTAAACATATGGCACAGCATCTGCACAGAGATGTCATACTGATCTCCAATAAAGGTCAGTCAAATAAATTGCTCAGAATGCCTTCTATCCCCTGCAGTCTGCTACCTTCAGTGTGCCCATGTATACACTGCCCCAGCCATATATTACAGACAAACATTTGCAAGATGACACCAGATGATCTATGATTAATAATGAGCCAACATATCCAACATATCCCTCAGGAGGTTGTGACATTAAGCCTCTCTCTGATCTATACCCTCTCACAACGTCATTTATCTCTCTAATGTCCAATATTGGTAAACCATAATATATCATAGAGAGAAATGTTTAACAATTACCTGTGGATATAAAAACAGAAATGTCAGATTTTGCAAGGATATAACCCCTTGTAAGCGCATTAACACAGGTCTCATAAAGTTTGATGACTGCCTACAGAACTACAGAGGCTGAAAAGCAGCAATCCGTGGCAAATCTCATAACTTTGGTCCTAAACTGATAGAAATGCTTGTCCTCAATCAGCAGAACATATCAAAGGACTCAAATCTGTTACACAGATGACTCAGTCACAGGCTTAAATATGCCATATTAATGTATATCCAGGTTTACGAACAGGATAGGGACTGTAGGTCTGTTCTTAAGTTGAATTTGTATGTAAGTCAGAACAAGTATATTTATTAAATGTAACTCTAGCACATAAAGTAATTTTTTTTAGTTTCAGATAGTGCAGGGAAGGGTTTTTACATTTGTTTTGCTGTCTGTGCCCCTGTTAAGAAGATTTCACCTCATTTTACCTCATGTGCTGATCTGGCTTGCTGGAACTTGCTGTTCCACAGCTACTATCTGCTTTGGAACATGGAACTATAAGTGCCAGCATGCCCCATAAGTCTCCGATTGTAACTAGGGGACAGATGTAAGTCGGAACGGTTTAAGTCGGGGACTGCCTGTTTATAATAAACTAATTAATCTCCTTGGAGAGCTAGAGTTGAGAAAAGCATTTTTGGGGCCTGTGTATCTGTGGGCACAAGCTGGAAATAAAATATTAGGTACTTGAATGTAATATTAGAAGTGCTGCACCTAGAAAAAATCATGTGACAATTACTGCAGTGTGTTCCACTGGCACAAGACTGGCAGAATATTTTAGACGCTGAGACTGCAAAATTGTAAAAAAATAAAACAAAAAACTAGACCCGTGGATGAAGTCCTCAATCACTGTAGTTTCCAAAATTGGGTCACCTTATTTATTTCAGGGCTTCCTACCATACTGGTACCTTACGGGTTCTCAAAACATGACATAACACCCAGAACCAAGCTCCTAAAGCTTATGATAGTCCTTCCCTTCCAGTAGTATAACTTGAAGTTCCTGAGTCCTAATGCAAAAAGTGAAATCCCCCCCCCCAACCCCTCCTCCCTCCTAGGCTGCAGGGTCCTGTAGGGACTGCTACATCTGCAGAACCTATAGAGACCAAGTATCAAAATGCAGTCATATATGGTGTACTGTCATACTTAGAAGAAGAAATTGTGGAGAATAAGCATGTGGAGAATAAGCAATTATCTTCTTTATTCAACCTGCTGTGCATTAAATTCTAGAAAATACTAGTGTTGTCACACCCGTAGATAAGTTAATTAACCCCTTCCTGACGGACGATCATAATAATTTGGCTCTAAATTGTTTTCCACCTCGCCATGGTGCTATTCATATTACCATAGAATATACTGGGGAATGGCAAAAAAAAAATGTGAAAAAAATGCCATTGTTTGTCAGTAAAAATGATGTGTTACTTGTATTCTACAGGTTGATACGCATCCGCCAATACCAAACATGTACAGTTTCCGTTATGTTTTGGTACCGTAAAAAAAACATCCAAACATTTTCTATTTTAGAAATTTTTCGCCGTGGCACCATTTTGTACGACCAATAACATTTTTGTACTAACATCTACAGGCTTGTGTGAGAGTGCATCTTTTTGCGGGCTGAAGTGTACGTTTTATTGTTAGCAGCTTGGAATGCATGTGACTTTTTTGAATACTTTTATTCCAATTTTTCTAGGATGTGAAATGGAATTTTATTTCTTCTACGGTGTTCAGCATACGGGAAAAATTATATTACATTTTAATAGATCAGACTTTTACGGACGCGCCGATACTTTTTTATTATTTTATTTTTTTAATGGCGAAACGGGGGTGATTTGAACTTTTAATACTTTTTTTTAGTTTTTTTACACTTTATTTTATTTTTTTTACTTTAACTTCGAATCCCGCTAGGGCGCTTCACTATTAGGGGGAGTAATCATTTATACAGCCTAATGCATTGCATGTACAAAGATGGCGGTTTCCTCACTTCCGGCCCCCGGCAGCAATTTAAGCCTTCACAAGGCTTCCATCTGCCATGTTCAGCGATCAGGAGCCTGCGATTTTGCCGCGGGTGTCCCGATCACAGTGTGGAACGGTGTGCAGCAGTTTCAGACTCCCACTTCCTCTTCAAGATATCAGCGGGTCAACAGCAGTGATTGGCATATTAGCTCTGCTGTTCCTTGCTGATCCTATTACAGTGACATGAGTTTAGGAGGTTTGTAAACTGTAGTGCACAAGGCTTCACAGCTTTAAAGGGTTAAAGTACATGAGCTTTTATTTATGTGTATCACAGCCACTGTTCACTTATTGCAACCACAGGGTAGTCTGCACTGGGTGATCCTTCCACGTTCCCTAATTATACCATCAAACCAAATGTGCTGACAATTTTTTTTTTCTTCAACTTTATCTGTTTTATTAAACATGCAATTAATGACGCTGTTTAGTAAATACTTGCAGTTATAGTCCACCTGTCTGTTGCTCTATCCAATGGAATTAGTCCCACATTTAAATATCCATATTTGATTTCCTTAGTGTTGCAAGAGGAGCTGCTGACTGACAGGCACCTGGGCAAACACTTGCATGCAACATTTCAAGGGCTAGACTCTATCTTTGTCAAGCGTCATTGCAAGTATTTACTAAATGTTGGCATTAATGTTTGCATGTTTTATAAAAGTTAAAGTACATGAGCTCATATCTTGCAAATATGGGATACAGCAGGGGGTGATGTCACCATCCCAGCCACTGCTGCAGCTTGTAAAAGCATAGAGAGGTGGCCGGTAACTAGGGAAACTTGTCTGCAACTTGTCTGAAACTTGTCTGCAAAAGCAGGAGATAAGATCCGTTCTTAACTGTAAGGAAAAACTAATTCAGAACAGCAACGTATTTGGTAATAATCTTTATTTAACTTTGCCGACATGTTTACTGCTAATCAAAGAAATGAGAATAACCTTTTAATTGTTGTTTCCAAAGTAAAATCACAGAAAAATGGGACATGAATTACCAAAAAATCACAGAGCTACACTTACAGCTTCAAAGGCTGATGGATACACTGAATCCCAGCAGTAGGCAACTCGGCCCTTTTGTGCAGGGGAAAAGTTTAGCAGGTCCCGTTAAAAAATGGAAAACCCCTTGGGTACAGTTCAAAACCAGCTTTTAAAAAAAACCACATATAATACGGGGTACGCTTAAAAATGCAACAATCCCAAGAGAATTGCATATGTAAGCGTACGAGGGTAACCCCCTCTGTAAAAATTATACCATCAGGGTTTCAGTTTATATCTCCCCAAAAGAAATTGGGAAGCCCCCACATTTAAAAGTACCCAAAATACTTTACCCAAAAGGCCCCGTATTTTTAGGGAAAAAAAGATACATGCGGGAAAAAATTCAAAATATGAGGTTTTAGTTGAGGGAACCCACTGAACCCAAGGAGGCGATTTGGCCCCTTTTGCTGAGGGAAAAAAAGCAGGGCGTTAATTAATGAGCAAAGCCTAGGATGTTCACACCAGCATGAAAAAACCACAGTATAATAATGGGAAACTCTAAAAATGCAACAAACCCAATAAAAATTCATAGGATCAAGCATACAGGGGGGAAAACCCCATCTGACGTTATACCAGCTGGGTTTCAGCTTATATCCCCCACAAAAAAAGGGGGAAAGATGCCCAGCACTTAGAAGGTCATGCACAAAATATTGTACCCTAGGCCCCCATATTTTAGGGAAAAAAGATAAATGCGGGAAAATATAAAAAAATTGGGGTATTAGTTGTTACAGTAGAGGTACGCAAGCTCGCAAGCCAACGGCAAGGCCCCTCATCTTTTTGATCCCACACTTTTAAAAAGGGAAAAAAAAAACAAAATCAAAAAAATGGGACATAAATTTTACAAAAAAATCACAGGCTACACTTACAGCTAAAAGGCTGATAAAACACAAAAACCCAGCTAGGCCACTCTGGCCCTATTGCGAGGGGAAAAGATAGCGGGTGCCGTTAATTTAATGGGCAAATCTCTGGGTACCAGTTCACACAGCATGAAAAAAAACCACAATAAACAAGGGGGAAATCTGCTAAAAATCAACAATACCAAAAAGAATTGCAATAGAAAAAAAGCGATAAGAGGGAACCCATCTTACATTTATACCATGCTGGTTTTTCCACTTAATTCCCACAAAAAAATGTGGAAAGCGCCCAGCATTTCGAAGGTACACTGCCAAAATATTTGTACCCTAGGCTCCCCGTTTTTTTGGGCAAAAAGATAACATGGGGGAAAAAAAAAAGATATAGGTATTGTTATGGATACACGAATCCCAGAGCAGGGATTTGGCCCTATTGCTGCAGGGGAAAAAGATAGCAGGGCCTTAATTAATGTTTATACTGGGGGTTTTTTTGCATGCTGGTGTGAACGGGTACCTAAGCATTTGCTCATTAATTAAGGGCACCGCTATTTTTTTCCCATGCAGCAAAGGGCCGAGTGCCTGGGGATTTTTTTCCTGTTTTTAAAAAATTCCTTTTTTTTTTAAATTCCACCCCCATTTTTTTTTTAAAAAAAACCCAAAAAAAATTTCCCTTGGTTATTTTTTTCAACAACCCTTTTTTGTTTTTTCCCCTTTTTTTTTGCCCTAAAATCGGGGAGCCTAGGGACAAGATTTTTTGGGGTGTACCTTTCTAAGGCTGGGCACTTGCCACATTTCTTTTGTGGGAAAAAATATAACTGAAACCCAGCATGGATAACTGAAAGAGGCGTTACCCTCTGTATCGCTTTTCATATGCAATTCTCATTGGAGTTGCTTTTTTTAACATTCCCCCTTTTTGTATTATATTGGTTTTTTGCATCTTTGAAATCCCCATCTTTTTCCCCAAATTTAACGGCCCCCATTTTTTCCCAAGCGCATAGGACCGGGGTCCTCTCTGGTTTCATTACCCTCAACAATCCCCCTAAAATTTTTAAAAATTTTTTCCAGCATTTATTTTTTGCCCAAAATACCGGGAGCCCTAGGTACAAGTATTTTGTGATGCACTTCAAGCGGGGGCAGCTTGCCCATTTTTCTTTTTTGGGAGATAAAGCGAAACCCAGCAGGGGTATAACGTACAGATGGGTTCCCCTTTTATCCTTTACTATATGCAATTCTCATTGGGTATGTTGCTTTTTTTAAGCAGTCTCCCCTTTATTATACTGTGGTTTTTTCATGCTGGTGTAAAAGTCCCTAACATTTGCCCATTAATTAACGGCACCTGTATTTTTTCCCATGCAGCAATAGGCCAGAGTCGCCACGCGGGGAAATTCAGTTATCCATCAGCCTTTGAAGCTGTAAGTGTAGCTCTGTGATTTTTTGTTTCCAAAGTAGTCCACTTCTGTATTGTTCTGTAAATGTGAGATTGTGCAAGAAAACCATTCTGCAATATTCTTGCTCCAAAAAGCCTAATGGCAAATTTTTCCTTCTGAGCCTTGCTTTATACCTAAGCAAGCCTAAGGACATGGCACTTAATTACAGGGTATTTTTGTATACAAGAAAAAAAATACAAAACCAATTTTGGGGTGCTTTTTCTATTACGCGCCTTTTAAAACTCAAGCCAAGTAGGACTTCTTCCCTGCTGACCCCATGTGCCCAAATGGCAGTTTACAAATAAACATGGAGTATGGGCATTCTAGGATGAAATTGCATAACGAAATGTGAAGTACTTTTTCTCCTGTAGTGCTTTTAAAAAAAAGTAACTTTTTGTAAAACTGATATAAATTTAGAAAAAAAAAAATATATATATTTTTTTCTCTCAATAATAGCAAAAATATAAATATATATATATAAAATAATATATATACAGTGAAGGGAAAAAATTAAATTTTCTCGTGATTAGTAATTTGCCACTGACAAAGACATGAGCAGTCATCAAAGAATGTTTTCCTTCACTGTATATTGCACCGACTGGAAAGCTGGTGAATGGTGAATATATTGCACCAAGAGTACCCACATATACATGGTGATAACAAATGCACGTCACCAAGAAACCTGGTTTCAGTAAGATAGGAGCTGTTGCCTTATTTTGTGTCTGCTGCGGTAGTATTGGGAATGTTGAAACTGGTTTAGTGTTTTTCAAACAGCTTTGTCTGAGTGGGGCCTTTCTCGAACATCAAAGTGTTGGGTGGGTGACTGTTCCCTATGTTTCAGGCCAGGGTTTAGTTGGCCTATATAAATCAACTTTTTGACTGACTAGGGGTGTCAGCTATAACAGGCAAAGGAGTTTAGGCCTGAGAGGCTATACCCGGATATAACCAGTGTCTTGGTCTTTAGGTATAAGATAGTAGTGAGGAAAAAACAGTACTGTAAAGTTAGTGCTCAGATGAGCTGGAGTTATTTTGTTTACGGTTTTGTTTGACACCTGTCTTTATACTGCTGTTGCAAAATAAATACCGGAACCCCTTACAATAGATAGATAGATATATAAATAGATGGATATAGATCTATCTATCTACATACAAATTATATATATACAATTTTCAAAACCCATTCGTAACAAATTCTATGAAACAGCTGTGAGATCTAAAATAAATCAAGTCCTCTGATAAATTCTTTGAGGGATTTAGCTTCTATAATGGAGTTGTCTTTACAGAATTTTCAGAAATGGATTAAAATTTTGCAAAAAAAAAAAAAAGGTTTTGCTTTTTAAATGTTTACTCCACTTAGCTCTCATTTCAGTGGAGGTTGATAAATAAATGACAATTATATTAACTTAAAATTACTACTAACTTAAAGTGCCATGTGTCACAAAATAAAATTATCTTGGAGTGATTTGGATAAGTAAATTCATTCCAAAGTTATTACCACATAAAGTGACATGTCAGATTTGAAAAATGCGGCTGCATTCTGAAGGCCAGAAATATCTGTATTCTTAAAGGGTTAAAAATGTGACTGATTAAAAAATAATAAGAGTGAGATTTCCAGACCTGAAGCTTACACTTTCATTCCCACCTAAGACACGTTGCAAAATTTATATCGCCCCTTAATCTTGTTCTTCCTAGGTATAAACATTCTGCGTTTACAAGTACACAAGAAGTGAAATTGCAATAATGATGCCCCTTTTGATCAAAAACAAACTCTGCATTTGGTTATTGTGGATGCTGTACAAACAGATCTTACAAAGTGAATTCTTCCAAAGCTAGTGCATAAGAAAATGGTTGCACCTCTTTCTTTAGTGCGCCTTGCTGATAAAAAAAGACTAAATTGATAAAAACATGATATTTCTTCACTACTCGAAGAACCATAACTGTGTCAAAGATAACTGGGGTGACAATTTTAAAAGTATTGTGTTCCATACTACATGTAATGAAGACAAGGTGACCCTTTTATCTGAGAACAAAGAATTCATGTGGATTATTGACAAAATGCCTTTAGTTGCTTCTCTATCATTTTGTAATCCAAAATTCACTTTAACCAGCAATAGGGAACAAGCACTTTCCAAATTTAACCCACAATAGAGGACATTAAAAAAACAAACCAGAACAATTTGTATCATTTATGGAAGGACTCTTTGAGAGGAATTGTGTTAAACCCCTACCTCCGAAAGAGGGAGAAGAATGCCAGAACTTTCCTTATTTTGGTGTATGTTAACCATTCAAGCCAGGGCAAATCAAAGTTGTATTGGTTTCAAGTTAATAGCTTTACAGTTTCTCATTCAACAGCATTGTCCTCTCCAGGGTCATCCTAAATATCTATAGAATATACCATAAATGTCTAATGGGTGCGGAAGATACATAGTTTTGTGGGCAAAGATTTTAACTTGTAATTCATTCATTTTAATCCTTCTGATGAAGAGTGTGTTTATGTTTCATACAATTGGTCTCTTCAATAAGAATCAGTACCCACACAAATGAGATCATTTTAGTCCATTCTGGATCTAGGAATCTCGTGGGAGGTCTAACAAGAAACCCACTGCCATTCCTATCAAAGTGTACATACAGAGATAGCTGCAATCATTGAGTAGAAGCATCTACTAAACCCCGAAGCCCAGAATGAGACAGAATTCAAATAAAAATTTTGCTCATCTCTTCTTGAACTAAAAACTTCAACCCACCAATCATTTCAGCAAAAACTGCTCTTCAAAAGACAAATAACATTTCTTCATTCTGAGCCCTGCTCTGTGCTCAATCATCGGTCTGTGACTGCATATGGTGTATTTCTCTCCTCAGGAGAAATTGTATAACAAACGCCATGGTGCTTTTGTTTCTACTAACAGTTGCCAAAATGAAAAGTTTTGAGCTAATACGACATATTATTGTCAAAAATGTAATTTTTCATTTCTATGACTCAATGCTAAAAAGATCTATGAAACCCTTCTTGGGCCAAATTCTCACTGCATGTGTAGATGAATTAACCTGGGGGTGCAATTTAAAAAAGATTGTCACCTCTGGGTAAATACTGGTATTTTGAATGCTTTTAAATGTGACATAGCACCCAGAAACCATTCCTGTAAAATCTGCACTCCAAAATCCAAATAATGCTCCTTTTCTACTAATGTGCTGTGTGTCCATCAAGAGAGTATAACCATGCAAGATATTACCATATTGAGGAGAAATTGCATTAACACATTTTGGGATTTGGGGATTTTCCTTTTGAAAATAAAAAATAAAATAAAATATTAGCTGAAACTCAGATGAGACTCAGATGTTGCCGCTGCTCCTTGTAAAGTGTCCTTGATTAGGGACAGAAGATTATGTGTTGCGTCAACCTCTAACCACCATCATAACCCTATAACAAACAACACACTCTTTGGTAGAAAATGGCCACAGCAGCTATTTAGTACAAACCTATAAATTCAACATCATAACCATAAATATGTAACATTCAAGTAGAAGAAACTTACTTCTAAGGAATCCCTGAAGGCCCCTTGGGTAACAAGTATGAATCTCGGCGAGTCGGAACGCACGTTTTCACCCGATTTCAAGTGAAAGCTGCGCCTCATGTATGTCGGCGCCCGAGGTGCGTTCATACATGCGGTGTAAAGTCCACCGCTCCTCGCCAGTGTGTGAGGCGCAGTGCGGAACTTAGGCGCAGTGCGGGACTGCACCTAAGATTCGCCGCCCGAGGAGGTGCGCTCATACATGCGGTGAAAAGTTCCCTGCGCCTCGCCAGTGTGTGAGGCGCAGTGCGGGACTTAGGCGCAGTACGGGACTGCGTCTAAGATTCGCCGCCCGAGGACGAGCGCTCATATATGCTGTGAAAAGTTCCCTGCGCCTCGCAGTGTGGAGGCACGTGAGGATTAGGGGGGAAAGGACTGCGCCCAAAACATGTACCCCGTTTCGTACAGGTAAAAAATCATTAAAGGAGTTTTTCCCCCTTCAGAGTTTAGAAAATGCATGAATGAAATACTCTGTCATTTCGGGTTTCAGACTGACTCCTTTGCAAAGCTCCTTTGCTTGTACGTCAGTGCTTGTGTGCTTTCAGTGAAATTAGTTTCAGATTAGCTTCTCAAACTACTAACGGGACTTTTATCTGATCCCCAAACAAAACCCTAATTCGTTCTGTTTATTTACTAAATAAGCTTTTTATGCTGAGCAGCACAGGACCTGCCATGCCTGTGTGTTTTGAGGTCACTCATTTATTCATTGAACAAACAGCAGGGGGAGAATTTTTACGGGTTTTTATGGGGGGAATGAAATACCCAGGGAGGCATAAATTTACTTGTACTCCTTAGGGAAAACGAGAACAAAGAAATATATTTGGGAAAAATGTTTTTTTTTTGTGTTCCTACAATTTAAAAGCTTTCTTTTAGCGGACAAACCTTTAAAATGTTAGTAATAGCAAAAAGAGTTGTCTTTCAATGATGAAAAAATTTAAGAGAAAATAAAGTGTCTTAAAGCGTTTAAAAATGTAGTAAAAAAAGTGGATCATTAAAAACAAAAGTGAAAATTAAAAGTTTGCCAAAAAAAAAAAATCTCAGCTGGGGATGGAGGATGAATAAAAAAAAAAATGTTTTTATTAGGTGTAAAAACATTAATTAAACAAGGCTAAAAAACCTTTCTAAAAAATTACTTAAAAAAAATCAATAACGGGCAACATCAGGAATTGCGTTATAGAAAATTCCCGGGAGGGCGGGGCCCCTGAAGGAGTGTAGTTGGGATGCTGGTCTTCTCCAGGGTGACCTAAAAAAAGGCTAAAATAACCCTCTAAAGGGTTGCTTTTCTATCCTACTGCGACCATCTGCTTGTTTGGGGGAGTTTCCCTCCGGTCCACTTGCCCCAAAATTGCACATTATATTTCAAAATTTTTGTTGGTCTACCCCCCTGCGCTGGTGAAATTTAGCGGGAACCGCCCCCATTTTTTGCTCTTCCCAGTTCCGGGGCGCCTTTTAGAGCTGTGCTCCCTGGTCAGTGCAGCTCAACGGGGAATACAAAGTAAAACTGAAGCATTCGCTTCCTGCACCTTACTGCTGATTACCGGGAAAGACGCGGGATTCTGAGTCCTGAATGGCTGCAGCCGCGCGGGATCCGCGCCCCGCCGCAATCAGCTGCTCTGACTCCGGTTGCTCTTCTGGCCGGAGCTAAAGAATACACCGGACTTCGGGGGGCGGCAGCGGGACCACGAGCGGCCTGATTTCACGGAGGGTGATCGACAGGTCGGGTGAACGTCGCCGCCCCCTCGACACCCCGGCAGAAGTTACTGACTCACTGCCCCCCCCAAAAAGGGCTCTGAGAGAGCCCGCATTCACCTGACCAGCAAATTTGGAAATATCCCTCTATTCCAGGGATTTCTCCTTTAACCCTCAGACACAAACCCTTTACTAAAGTGTCTATCTGGCCCTGGGCACATTAACCTTGCTACTCCTCTCAGTATCCCTTTAAACCCAAAGTCCCCCAATTTAAAGAGGTGGTATCCCAAAATTGTCTTTCCCTCCTTTTGAGAGCTATTTTTCTGCATATTGAAAAAGTTGTTTCTTTAAAACCCAAAATACCTGAATTAACACTTCCATTGGAAGTGGGCCCATCAGGATAGAGAGGCCCCAAGACAATTTTTTTGGGAGAAAAAGAAGAAAAAAAAAAAAAAAAAAAAAACACTTTTTAAATTCTATATCTTTGTCTCTTTTAGAAATGGGGGCACTTCCAAGAAAAATACTTGGGCCAAAACCTACCAAGTTTCCCGGATTTCTTCCCCTTATTTCAAAAAAAAAGGGGAAAACCCCTAAAAGAGGCCCTACATTCCCCTTGCTCCACCATCCCTATCTCCGAGGATTCAGTTGATTTGAGCAACCAGAAGCGCTGAGTCCAAAATCCTAACACCAGCTAAAATGCAACCCCTCTTTCCCTCTTTGATCAGCTCCAATTGCATAAAAAATGATAACAGATCTTAAAGGGACATTCAACCTTGGCCTTAGAACAGGACATTGAGTCAAAAAGTCTGATTTGGACTTCACACAATTCCCTCATAGTGCAACACTGCTTTGGGAAAGAAGAGGTCCAACGCTTTCCAAAAAAGTCTTGACCTCGGGGGCCCGTTCAGAAGAAAAATGTAGGATAAAGGCCCCCTAGTCCACCCCCCCAGATCAACTAAATCCCTTTCTAAAGGGATTAATTCTAGCCTCCCTAATTGCAGCCCTCAGGATTCATTGATGATTTCCACAGGTTTTTAAACCCGAACCTCCACCCAAAAGGTGCCCAGAGATACAAATGCCGTATCACTTTTACCATTTTAAAGGGGGTTTTTTGGGGCCCTACGTAGAGCGACTTCCTGCCGACGGTTTAATCTTTTTTTTTTTTTCCCGACTTATCTGCTGAAACCCATGTTGGAAGAAGAGAATTCCACCCCTTTCAAAAAAAATTCTCGAGAAAAAAGAAATTTCTATAAGGGGTTTTCCCGGTTAAAATGATCATCAACGGGGGCTTCAAATAATTTTCCCCCCAAAATATCCGGAGAAGTTTTGCTCCATTTACGAACGGGAAACCCCTTCTTACCTCCTCTTTTTCCAGTCCAATTCAAGGAAAAACAACTCGCCCTGAAAGGGTTACCCCCCTTTGGTCTGAAAGATCCTTCGTCTGCGCTCCGGTTCGTAATTGTGGCGGAAAAATAACGCCTTCTGTGCTTGGCTTCAGCCTTAAAAAGGGTTTCCCCCCCCGGGAGTCGCGCTTTGGTTTTTAAAACTGATCGCTTTTTTCCCCTTCCTTTAGCTCGAGGTCGGACTGACCCGATATTTTCCCTTCTTCAAAGGGATAAAAGTGTCCTGATGTTGCATTCGGTTTTTATGTTTTTGATTGTGTTTTTTACAATATTGTCAGCGGTCATTCTGTGCACATCTATAGTTAGGTACCAGATTACAATGTGGTCATCCCAAATTTCTAAGATCTCACCCGATCCATATTTCCCCTTTTTAATCTCACAATGGGGGTTTTTAAAAATTCTCACCTACAAAGTAAAAAGGTTAAAATCTCCTTTAAAAAATCTCTTAAGGGGAAAGTATTAAATTGGGTTTGATATAATTTGCCCCTTTAAGAGACCCACCCTTTTTGCGGCCGAGCTGGAGTACGTAATAGCTTTCCCATATATTTTTCCAAACCCATTTATAAAAAAAAAAAGAAAAATGGGGTTGCTATACTAAAAAAAAAACTCTGTCTCCTTTCAACTTATCAATTATTATGGATCCTATGGTCGTTTTTTTTCTAGTTTGGAGATAGTTCAAAACCTTACACCCTCGCCCCTTTATATGCACCCAAAAACAAAAAAAATTCCCTTGTAAAGGGAAATTTATTTAAAGGCAAATAAAGTCAGGAAGGGGGGTTTAATAATCTGGGCAATTTTAAACCCGTAGTTAAAAAGTAGCGTGGATGATCTGTCCTGGGGGCAGCAGGGTTCAGACATACAAAATCTTATACTTGGGGGCCTGCATGAGTGTGGGGATACCCGCACACCCCGTAAGGGATTACACTTTCTTTTTTCACCCCCACTTTAAAAAATTCCCGAATAGATTTTTTTTTTAGTCGACAAAATTATCTCGAACGGCTAATTCCTCCCAAAAAATTTTTTGGGCCCAAAAAACCTGGGCGGACCATGCTCCGGTGGACATTTCGCTAGAGGGGGCTTCTAAAGTTTCTCCCGTTAGACTTTGGCGATAAACAATTCCTCCTAAATCTCCAAAAAACGTTGCGTTTTTTTGAACCGTCATTTGATTTTTTCCTTCAAAAAACTCATTCAGTGTCGGGCCCCACCCCCCCTATGGGGCCCCCAAGGCCTTATGAGGGGGGTTTTTATTAAATTAGCCCGCAGACTAATTTCAATTTAAAACCAAAGGAAAAGAATTCGATTGAAAATTTAAGTAGCCAATAATACCTCAAATCAAAACCTCTTTTGATACAAAAAACACTTGCAAAACTGCAAACGACTACGGAAATTATATCCTTCAAAAAAATGAGAGAAACCTCTCTAAATAAAATGGCAATTTTATATAAAGGGGTGACCCTCCAAAAAACTAGCCAAAGCATAAAAACAACACGTAGAAGTTAAAAAAACGCATTTAACTTGAGTCTGGTTCCAAAATTATGAACCCTTTTGTTTTTATCTGAGCCCAAATTCTCTCAATTCTATTCTAAACTGTTAACTTGTCTTTTTAAGACAAAAATTCCCCCTACCCTCGATGAAGAAATTTAACCTTTTTCCTCACCCCAGCCAACTTCCCAAACTGGAATCTTCTCAAAACTTTTATCTAAACGCCCCCTTTAACAAACTGAAGTTTAATAGCCATCAGATCTTCCAAACTTAAAAAAAGGCCAGGCCCCATGGATTATCTAACGAATATTATGCCTTTACTCTGAAAACCTCTCTCCCTTCTTTACCGATATGTTCAACGACATTGCAAAAAGCAAACCTTTAAAGAATCACATGCCATTTTTCTACCCCTTCCCAAGCCCGGCAAAGCTGCAGATATTTTACCAACAAGGCCTATTTCACTCTTCAATAACGACATCAAACTTAATGTGAAAATTATAGCCTCCCATCAATTTGTCTTCCTTCCTTGATTTGCACTGACCAAACAGGTTTTGTGAAGGGTAGACAAGCTAGAGACGCAACTCGCCGTGTTTTAGACCTTATTCAGATTGCTGGCTCATATGGCTCTGACATTGCCTTTCTCTCGCTGGATGCCGAAAAGGCATTTGACAGAGTCAACTGGCGTTTCATCTTACTCACTCTACAGAAATTTGGATTCTCCGGTTTCATTCTCTCAGCCATCATGGCCCTATACTCTTCTCCCTCTGCCTCTGTGCTTACTTCAGGCTTTCTTTCCTCACCATTTAACATTACCAATGGTACTCGCCAAGGCTGCCCTTTGTCCCCTCTCATCTTCGTTCTATGTATTGAACCACTAGCGGAAAATATTAGAAACAACCCTCTTATCTCAGGCATTTCGGTCCACCAATTCCAACACAAGATCAGCCTCTATGTGGATGATGTCATGCTGATTGTGTCCAATCCACTAGCCTCTATTCCGTCCATACTTGACACCCTACAGTTGTTCTCTAAAATTTCCTTTTATAAACTCAACAGATCTAAATCCTCCCTGTTCCCGGTTAATATGCCTCAGACCCGAACTCGGGCTTTAGAGAAATTTGTCTTTAATATATCAAGCACTTCTGTAGATTACTTAGGTATCAAGGTCACTGCCTCACCGCACAACACCATCTAAATCAATTATGAAGACCTATATCTTAAACTAGACTCCGAAATCAAACGCTTGTCTAAGATTCACCTTTCGTGGATAGCTAGAATTAATATTTTGAAAATGACCCTTCTTCCAAAATTTATCTACATGTGTAGAGCAATTCCCTACCTGATTCCCTCAACTATTATTAATAAACTACAACGCCTATTTTCCCACTTTGTCTGGCTTGGTAAAAAAGCAAGGGTGAGGAGGGACCTGATGTTCCATAGTTACAGAAGGGGAGGACTGGCTGTTCCTAACCTCCAAACCTACAATATTGCAATCCTTCTGGACCAGTCCTTAGCACTCTGGCATGATTCATGCTCAGTCTCTTGGGCCCAGCTTGAGGGCAGTTCCTACACACCCTGCCCTGTAAGTGCTCATCTCAGAGCTCTTCTTCTTGGCGCACCAGCCCCTCTCTCACTGATCTATTTACATTATGGACTACATATGTTCTCCCCAACTCTTGGGTGTGTCTTTCTAAAAAACACATCTCGTTATCAACCCTAAGTTGTTGGAACGTTGACCTGTCCTTCTCCAAGTGGCACCATCATAACATTCATACTATCGACCAACTTTACCAAAACAACACTTTAAAATCCTTTGCGGACATCAATCATACATATCAGATCCCCCAAACACTCTTTTTCCAATACCTTCAGATCAGACACATACTTCAAACTATCAGCTGGCCCGTTAGTAACCTCAACGTTTCAGATTTCCATAGTTCTCTCAATAAGAAGAAAGGATTTGAAAAGGGCTTATCGCTGGTTTACCACTTACTTCTTAAAAGTCACGCAACTGTCAAATTCCACACTATGATCAAGTGGGAAAAGGAACTATCCAAGGAATTCACTTTAACACAATGGTATGAAGCACACTCAGTTTCTTTAAAGCTTTCAAAATGCCTTAACCACACTGAAATAATGCATAAGATACATTTAAGATGGTATCTTTCCCCCTCTCGTCTAGCACATATGTATCAGGGTTCATCAAACCATTGTTGGAAACAATGCGGACAACAGGGAACATTGTTGCATGTTTGGTGGGGATGTCCATATGTTAAGCGTTTCTGGTCATCAGTTTTTCGCTTACTTTCAAAGGTAACTGGGTTCCACTGTAGGCCAAAACCTGAACTTGCAGATTTAGATATAGGCCTACAGGATATCCCTCCTCTGTTAAGAACTGTGTTATTTCATGTTCTGATTTCAGCCAGAACGTCATTGGCATGTGCCTGGAAGAGTCCCAGGATTCCTCTGTTATCTGAAGTAATCAACAGAGTTAATCTCAACTGTTCTTGTGAATTACTACTTGTTGATCCTCCTCATGTTTGTGTTAAGAGGAAAATGCTTTGGGAGCCCTGGATGTCTTCCAGACACTATGTCAACAGTCTTATTTAATTTACCGTCACTGTTAACTCTTTAAATTTGAATGTGTTTGTAACTCAATGTGTGCACTTTTCTCCCTGCCGAGAGATTTGTTATTTTGATCATCTACCGCTGATTTTGTACGCTACTTAAATACTGCAGATGTTTTCTTCTTGCCTGTTGCAAGAAGATAAATGCTTGTTACTACATTCTACATATTCTGCTCATAACTTTTTTCCAATAAAGCGAATGTTTAAAGAAAATTGCCGGGAAATACAGTCATTCAAATTCTGTAAGCAGCCAATCAGAATAGGAGCGACAGTGACCCATTATAACCTATGGAGTAGTATTGACCAATCAAAGGAAAAGGCGGTAAAAAAGGCAGAAAAGAGCTGATTGGTTGAGCTAGCGGGGGCTTGGCTATCCCGGTCAATCAGAGTGCAAGCTACTTTGTCCCAATGTAGTCTATGGAGAGATGGGGCTCTGAAATCTCAGCGCCGTGCGGCATGGAGTATTAGTAAATAAATCATTTTTATTAAGTGTAAAACATTCTCTGTAAAAGAGCTCAAACCTTCTATAAACATACATAAATAAAATCCCTAACAACGAGTTTGTCGCCGTCACCGGTGCTACATCAGGAATTGCGATATAGAAAATTGCCGGGAAATACATTAATTCAAAGTCTGTAAGCTCTTCTCATTGGTCGGCAGAAACCAGCTAATCAGAATAGGAGCGACAGTAAACCATTATAACCTATGGAGAAGTATTGACCAATCAAATGAAAAGGTGGGACAGTTCAAAATACAGTAAAAAAGGCAGAAAAGAGCTGATTGGTTGAGACCAGGCGGCAGATATGAATCCAGCAATCATATGTAGTGTGTCTATTTTGAGTGGAGCAAGAAGGACGCGATAGAAGGGCGCCCTAAAAGTTATTACTGTCTATGGGAAATATTCTAGTACTGTGATTGGTTGGGGGGGAAAAGGGGCTCGTCCAGCTTAGCCAATCAGCGGGTGAGCTACTTATCTCATAGAGTTCTATGGGGAAAAGAAATGCAGAGCAAGCTCCGTTTGTGGTTGGCTAAGTTAAATGACGCGCGGTTATTTGGGCCAATGGGAGAGCTAGCGACGCTCTTATGGGTTTTCAAATGCAATCTATAATAAAACTGTACATGCCCGAAATCAAATGATAAGACTCACGAAGTTGTGCCGATGTGTATATAAAATGAACAATAATATGGGGGTAAAGAAAATAAAGAAATAAAAATGAATTCAATGAGTTCATTTTTATTTCTTTATATTCGTTAGCCAATGATCAATAATATGTGTAAGGGTTCGGTGGATTCACTGGACCACCGCAAGCGATGATAGTTAAGCCACGCCAGGGAACGGAGTCTAAGTAGCCCGCGGTGTTCACCAGAGCCCGCCGCAAAGCGGGATGGACTTGCTGCGGCCTGAGGCTACCAGGTCGTTACCCCTGACGTGACTTGCTTGCGGTAGCGGCCGGGGTACTGCATGGTACAAAATCGTAATCCAAAGGCGTAGTCGGGGACAGGCAGGAGGTCAGGGCAGGCGGCAGAGGTTCGTGGTCAGAGACAGTCAGACGGTCAGGGCAGGCGGCAAACAGGGAAGGTCAGGAAACGTAGCGGAACGGACTGGTACACGGATGATCAATACGGACTCTAAACACTCTCCAAACTCACTGAACGCACACCAATAATCTGGCAGCGAGTGCTGGTGGTGTATATCTTATATAGGACCAGCGCCCGGCAATAGGCCAATTACCGGGACACTGGCCCTTTAAATCTAGACCAGCTGTCGCGCACGCTAGGGGGCGGGCATGCGCACGGCGGCTGGGACGGACAGGAGCGGCGTGCACTGGCGCGTGGCCAGGTAAGAGAGCCGGCGTGGGGACTGGAGGAACGGGGGTGGTCGCGGGTGACCGCGATGCCCGCTCCGGACCCCCTGCAGGCAGGGACACGGCCGCGGGGGCAGCGGCGCCCGCGACCGCCGTGACAATACGGGGATAACGAAAATAAAGAAATAAAAATGAACACATTGAATTCATTTTTATTTGTTTATTTTCGTTACCCCCATATTATTGTTCATTTTATATAGAGATCGGTACAACTTCGTGAGTCTTATCATTTGATTTCGGACATGTACAGTTTTATTATAGATTATCATTGGCTCAAATAACCGCGCCTCTTTTAACTTAGCCAATCACAGAGCTCGCTCTGCATTTCTTTTCCCCATAGAACTCTATGAGATAAGTAGCTCACCTGCTGATTGGCTAAGGAGGACGAGCCCCTTTTCCCCCCAACCAATCACAGTACTAGAATATTTCCCATAGACAGTAATAACTTTTAGGCGCCCTTCTATCGCGCCCTTCTTGCTCCACTCAAAATAGACACACTACATATGATTGGTGGATTCATATCTGCCGCCTTGTCTCAACCAATCAGCCCTTTTCTGCCTTTTTTACTGTATTTTGAACTGTCCCACCTTTTCATTTGATTGGTCAATAGTACTCCATAGGTTATAATGGTTCACTGTCGCTCCTATTCTGAATGACTGGTTTCTGCCGACCAATGAGAAGAGCTTACAGAATTTGAATTACTGTATTTCCCGGCAATTTACAATATCGCAATTCCTGATGTAGAGCCGGTCTCGGCGACAAATGCGTTGTTCGGGATTTGATTAATGTATGTTTATAGAAGATTTTAGCTCTTTTTCAGATAATATTTTACACCTAATAAAAACGATTTTTTTAAATCATACTCCATGCCGCACGGAGCTGAGAGCCCAGATTGTATTGCCCCGATCTCTCCATTGACTACAATGGAACAAAGCAGCTCGCACTCTGATTGGCCGGGATAGCCAAGCCCCCGCTAGCTCAACCAATCAGCTCTTTTCTGCCTTTTTTACTGTATTTTGAATTGTTCCGCATTTTCATTTGATTGTTCAATATTTCTCCATAGCTTATAATTAGTGTTGAGCGATTGCGTTGGCTATCGAGATCGAGCGATAGTCGATAGTCGGCCGCTATCGATAAGGTTTATCGATAGTGAGCATCGATTATGAGCGATTACCATTAAAGTCTATGGGAGAGCAACAACACCTTCATTATTACACCCAAACAAGGCTGGAGAAGCTGAAATTAACATCCACAACAGTCAAATGGATACGTGCTACATCTTAGGCAACACACTTAGGTTATAAAAGTCACAGAACCTTTCAATTCACCTGTGGTGAATATAGAATTGCTGTTTTAAGATTTACGTGGATGCTGCATCAATGAACAAAGCTGGGTGCGCAAAAGTCAAAAAAAACGTATCTGTTATGTTTTCGTATAATACAACGGTATTTTTTGCACCTTTCAATTCACCTGTGGTGACTATAGAATTGCTGTTTTAAGATTTACGTGGATGCTGCGTCAATGAACAAAGCTGGGTGCGCAAAAGTCAAAAAACACGTATCTGTTATGTTTTCGTATAATACACGGTATTTTTTGCACCTTTCAATTCACCTGTGGTGACTATAGAATTGCTGTTTTAAGATTTACGTGGATGCTGCGTCAATGAACAAAGCTGGGTGCGCAAAAGTCAAAAAACACGTATCTGTTATGTTTTCGTATAATACACGTATTTTTTGCACCTTTCAATTCACCTGTGGTGACTATAGAATTGCTGTTTTAAGATTTACGTGGATGCTCAGATTTTAACCTTAATTATCGCATGATCTGGAAATTTCGATCACCATAAAAACCTTGCCGATTTCAACTTTGTCGATTAAAGTCGCTCAACACTACTTATAATGGGTCACTGTCACTCCTATTCTGATTGGCTGGTTTATTCCAACCAATGAGAAGAGCTTACAAAATTTGAATGACTGTATTTCCCGGCAATTTTCTATATCGCAATTCCTGATGTTGCGCCGGTGACGTCGACTAACGGTAGTGGTTTCATTTAGGTATGTTTATAGAAGGTTTGAGCTCTTTTTCAGATAATGTTTTACACCTAATAAAAACGAGTTTTTGAATCATACTCCATGTCTGACGGCGCTGAGAGCTGTGTACTGTTGTAACAGTCGACCTAGAGCACATTTTGCTCCATTCCATTACGTTCTCGCTTCACTTCGCCTCCTCCGGCTCATTTAGAGCAGAATCAACTAGGTCTGCCTGTCAGAGCTGCAATGCGCCTCACTTTACCAACCCGCGATCATACATGCCTCGGACTATTCGAAAGCGCCACGTCCCGCTCCAGAAAGCCCACACCGCGCCCATTGTACGCCCCTTCATGTTAGGCGCAGCCGAAAGTGGCGAAGCTTACGCCTAACATCGCATCACTGCGTCCGACAAGGGATTCGAATTGGTGAGCCGCAGTTTTCGCCAGAAAACAGGCGCAACTCCTGATTATACATGTCGCCCCTTGTCTCTATACCTTATTCTACTGTAATCAAAAGGCCTGAGCAGGGGCGTAACTAGAGAAGCCTGGGCCCCATAGCAAACTTTTGGATGGGGCCCCCTACCCCATTCCCCTCGCCGACCACAAACATTTACCAGGACATGCAGTTAGATAGTGTTGATAATGCAAAGGGCAAATACCTAACCATACATCTCACTATTATACTGCTACCAAACAAATCCCACTATACCAAAACCAATATTACCAATAACACTTCTACATATGGACCACAAATTATCACCACATAGTTACTGAATAATACCCCTACACTATTACTGATCAGTACACAAAGACCAATAGTCATATAGTGGTATATACTAGTGTACACCGGCTCTGCAGACTGTATATAACCACCATACAGTGACCATATAGTGGTAGACACCAGTGTACACAGCCTGTGCAGACATATGTGATTAAAGTGTAGTTACATCTTGTGACTCGCAGGTGACGTTTCTCTGATGAGTCGTTGACTTTTCCTTTTGTTCTGCATCCGGTCCAGACCACCATGATGACGTCTCCCGATCACTTGTCCCTGGAGATTTAGACACAAATATCTTACAATCCTCACTTTTCCAGCACCTCACGCCCTGCCCCCTGGCTATATGGGGTCCATTTTGGCAGGCAGGGTTTAGATAGGCTATATGGGACCCCAGATAGGCCAGGTTTAGGTAGGCAATAGGGTCCCCATATAGGCAGTCAAGCAGGGTTTAGGTAGAGTATAGGGCCCCATATAGACAGGAAGAGTTTAGGTAGCTATAGGGCCCCATATAGATAGGCAGAGTTTGGGTAGCTATAGGGGCAGAGTTTTGGGTAGGCAGGCAGGCAGGGCCATATAGGTAGGAAGGCAGAGTTTAGGTAGCTATAGGGGCCATATATATATACACTCACCGGCCACTTTATTAGGTACACCTGTCCAACTGCTCGTTAACACTTAATTTATAATCAGCCAATCACATGGCGGCAACTCAGTGCATTTAGGCATGTAGACATGGTCAAGACAATCTCCTGCAGTTCAAACCGAGCATCAGTATGGGGAAGAAAGTGATTTGAGTGCCTTTGAACGTGGCATGGTTGTTGGTCCCAGAAGGGCTGGTCTGAGTATTTCAGAAACTGCTGATCTCCTGGGATTTTCACGCACAACCATCTCTAGGGTTTACAGAGAATGGTCCAAAAAAGAAAAAACATCCAGTGAGCGGCAGTCCTGTGGGCGGAAATGCCTGTTTGATGCCAGTAGGTCAAAGGAGAATGGGCAGACTGGTTCGAGCTGATAGAAAGGCAACAGTGACTCAAATATCCACCCGTTACAACCAAGGTAGGCAGAAGAGCATCTCTGAACGCACAGTACAGCGAACTTTGAGGCAGATGGGCTACAGCAGCAGAAGACCACACGGGTGCCGCTCCTTTCAGCTAAGAACAGGAAACTGAGGCTCCAATTTGCCCAAGCTCATCGAAATTGGACAGTAAAAGATTGGAAAAAACGTTGCTTGGTCTGATGAGTCTCGATTTCTGCTGCGACATTCGGATGGTAGGGTCAGAATTTGGGGTCAACAACATGAAAGCATGGATCCATCCTGCCTTGTATCAACGGTTTCAGGCTGGTGGTGGTGGTGTCATGTGTGGGGAATATTTTCTTGGCACTCTTTGGGCCCCTTGGTACCAATTGAGCATCGTTGCAACACCTTGTGGAATCTATGCCACGAAGAATTGAGGCAGTTCTGAAGGCAATAGGGGGTCCAACCCGTTACTAGCATGGTGTACCTAATAAAGTGGCCGGTGAGTGTATATATAGGCAGACAGGGCTTAGCGTAGGCTGTAGGGGCCTCATATAGGTAGGCAGGGCACAGGGTAGGCTATAGGGGCCCCATAGAGGAAGACAGGGCTTAGGGTAGGCCATAGGGGCCCCATACAGGCAGGCAGGGCATAGGGTAGGCTATAGAGGGCATATATAGAGGCAGGCATGGCATGGGGTAGGCTATATGGGCCATATATATAGGCATGCAGGGCTTAGGAAAGTCTATAGGGGTCATAAGTAGGCAGGTAAGGCATAGGGTAGGCTATAGGGGCCATATATAGGCAGGTAGAGCTTAGGGTAGGCTATAGGGCCATATATAGGCAGACAGGGCTTTGGGGAGATTATATGTAGGCAGGGTGGGCTTGGAGGAGGCTATAGAGACTATATATAGGCATACAGGGCTTTGGGGAGGCTATAGGGGCTATATAAAGGCAGACAGGGCTTTGGGGAGGTTATATATATATATATATATATATATATATATATGTAGTCAGGGCTATAGGGGCTATATATAGGCAGACAGGTCTTTAGGGGCTATATATAGGCAGACAGGACTATTAGTTTGATATATATAGGAAGGAAAGGCTATAGGAGCTAGATATAGGCTGGCAGGGCTATAGGGGCCAAAATATAGGCAGGCAGGGCTATAGGGGATAGATATAAGCAGACAGGGCTATAGGGGCCAATATATAGGCAGGCAGAGATATATGGGCCAATATATAGGCAGGTAGGGCTATAGGGGCCAATATATACACAGGCAGGGCTATAGGGACCAATATAGAGGCAGGCAGGGCTCTAGGGACCAATATATAGATATGCAGGGGGCTTCATTAATATTAAAAGAATAAGAAATCACTTACTCACCTGTCTCTCACTCCCTCGCAGCTCTGCTCCCAGGCAGTCTGTGCAATCATCTGATATCACCGCGCAGTCCACGTCATCACTTTGGGCCGGCGCAGGCTGATTAGCAGAGCGGAGCCGCTCTGCTAATACCGGCCAGTCCTGCCTTTGAGCGCTTGGGTCGGAGGGCCCGGGCATTCAGAGGAAGGAAGCGTTGGGCCCCGCAGCTCCGCGTCTGCCGGCAGTGAGCTAGTAGTTTCACTGCCGGCAGGCACAGGGGCCGAACTACCGGGGTAGCAGATGTGTTAGCTGCTGCCCTGGGGCCTAATGTACAGAACCTTGCTAGTGCTCCACCACTCCCTGCTTGAAGAGTTAACCCCTATGCTGCCATGCACTTCACTTAAAGCTAAATACTACTACTTCCTCTGTCATGGGTCACTTCTGCTACACCAGCAACTATGCTACAAATCTGGATTTACAGTTTCAATGCTCATTACTGCTTTATTATTTTCTCTATGCTGATTCTCAGTGTATGTGTAAGACTGAGATATGGGAGCAGGTTCTCCTCTTCTTCTCTTATTTGTATGGGAGACATCATAACTATTAGTCTCCACCTACTCTGGGGCTGAATTTGGGAAAATAAGAAAATCCTAGATTAATCCTGCAGTGTAGAGGTGGAAAACTGCTGCTAATGGCAGGAATCAAGTGTAGCAAATGATTACTAAAAATAGTTCTATTCCTTACGTAGCCATTTGACAGCTTACTCTGAGAAGAGACCTTAAATGATGGTTACTCTTTAACTCTCAGATTGCTTTCACACATTTTTCATTGCGTTTTTTGTGCAGGAAGGCACAGCAATTAATGCCGTACATTGCTGCACAATAATCGCGGCAGAAATCGCTGTAAATTCGCAGTAAAATCGCGGTAATTACCGCAATTGTTGCCGCGATTTTTGTGCAGCAATGTACAGCATTAATTGCTGTGCCTTCCTGCACAAAAAACGCATTGAAAAACCGCATCAAAAACGCTACAAAAACGCACCGTGTGAAAGCACCCTCAGGATTAGAGTTTTCTCCAATTTCTCAGTGTATTACCGCTGTCAGCCATCCTCTTGCCTCTGTCCTCTGATATCGCTTACCTTCGTAAGTCTCTTAGTGTACTATAATGTCAAGTTGCATGAAAGGTTTTAATTTGTCCTCATCCCCTCATTTTCTTGTTTGTATTTTTCTGTTTGACTAATTATCGTATATTATAATGTTTTACACCTTATTTTCTAAACGTATTAAGCCATGTTCACACGGCTTAAAATGGGCCGTATTTCGGTCCGTAATTACGCGCCGAAGAGCGCAAATTACGGGCTGAAAACGGCCCATTCATTACGGTAATCCACAGTTCTCATAGAGAACTATGGATTAAGTCTTCTCTCACCGCCCGGCGGATCTGCCGGGCGGGGAGATAGTTGACATGTCACTTTCTAGCGGCGTATACGCGCCGCTAGCAGTGATTGTCTATGGGCCGGCGAAGTGCCGGCCCCCCGCTCGCTCCCTCGCTCCCGCCCCCGGCCACACGGCGTAATTGCGGGACGTAATTACGTCCCACAGTTAAGCCGTGTGAACCTAGCCTTACCGGCAATTTTCTATTTCACATTGCAAGATAAAGGTGTTATGGGAAATAAAAGTTCCTGCCATTAATTTATTAAAAATAAAACAGCTAAATACACTCTAGGACTCGGCATCAGTAACCAACTTGTATTCTAAAACACCAGACCTGTTGATTGTACATTACTCTACATGGAACTATAGGGTTAAATGAGTATCGCACGCTGATTTAGACCTCGGTGAATGGTCTGTTGCCCTTCTGGTCAGGTCTCTGCTGGTTCTGTGTGAATGATCTAGATTGATTGAAGAGAGCTTACGTCCTCATTCAGAAGGCTCTGCGGGGTGTGATGGAATGACTCATATAACGCTGGGAGGTGCAGGAGGCAACAGGAAGCTGATGAAAAATTTTCTGATGAATCACATTATCTACTTCCGAGAGAAATAAACAGCTTTCGTTCTACACATTTTTTTTTCATTTTTCCATGTGAACAGAATCTTGATTATGTACAAGGGTGAAATAAGAAAGGATGTGGTGTATGCTTCCTATTTGTTTAACCCTAGACTAACATCTACTGCAGACACATGTGTACCGATGGAAAAAGATCTCAGGATGCACAGTCACACGGTTATATCTACAATATAACTACCTTAAAAGCTAAGGAGAACGTACACAGTGCACATAGACTGTTAGTCCATAATTTGTATATAATCTGCATCTTGGTTGGAATTATAGAAGTAACACAAGCCCTGCTAAGTAACATGGCACAAATAAGGCTCTGTGGGTTAGCATATTTGACATCCTGTACTTTTTTTAGGTATGGGCTACATGGTGACATATTGATGCATATTTTGTAACACAATTTATGTTCTCATGTAATTACATTAGGTAAGTATAAACAGGGCCGGGACAAGGCATTTTGGTGCCCTAGGCGAGTACAGCCAATGGCGCTCCCCCCTCCCCCCTCAAAAAAATACCCCCCCCCCCCAAACACACACTAATTCCTCTCACCCCTGCGCCAGGTCCTGTCACTAATTTTCTGCACATTCCACATAGCTCCCGTCCATCTCCTCAGCAGTCACTGCACAATGAAAATCAGCCCTGACAAATTTGCATTTTCAAAATCGCTCCCCTCCGTATGACAGTGCAATACCCCTAAATAACAGTCACTAAATAATCCACCGATACATGGAGCAAATCTACCAGACGAATGATTGTTACTAAAACCCTCCTACAAAACCAAGACCCAAAACTATTACTACTTAAGGCTCAAATAATCCTGCCAGACCCTGACCAAACGCGACCCCCACATGTGACTATCAGCTGTACACAGGCCCTGATTACATATACCACCGCCATACAGTGACCAGATAGTGGTAGATACTAGTTGTATGTAGGCTCTGCAGAAATATAAGTGATTACACTGCAGTTACATTTAGTGACTCACCGGAGACGTCTTTTCTGATCAGCGTCGTTCACTTTCCCTTTTCTTCTCCATCCGGTTCACACCTTCATGCTGATTGCTCCCGGTCAAGACTCGTCCCTGAGGATTTGGACACAAATATCTTAGAATCCTCAAATTTACAGTAAATCCGTAATTATAGGTATATAAGTCCCTTAGTCAGACAGGTTATATAGATATGCCCTCTCAGTCGGGGCAGGTATATAGATATTGTCCCCTTAGACAGGTAGGTATATAAATATAGGGGCACTCAGGCAGGTATATAGCTAGGGGCTCAGGCAAATATATAGCTAGGGGTTCAGGCAGGCGTATGGGGGCTACAGGCAGGCGTATGGGGGCTCAGGCAGGCGTATGGGGCCACAGGCAGGCGTATAGGGGCCACAGGCAGGCGTATAGGGGCCACAGGCAGGCGTATAGGGGCCACAGGCAGGCGTATGGGGGCTTAGGCAGGCGTATGGGGGCCACAGGCAGGCGCATGGGGGCCACAGGCAGGCGCATGGGGGCCACAGGCAGGCGTATGGGGGCCACAGGCAGGCGCATATGGGGCCTCAGGCAGGCGTTGGGGCCTGATATGGGGGCTCAGGCAGTCGTTTGGGGGCACAAGGCAGGCGTTGGGGGCCACAGCAGGCAATGGGGCCAAGGCAGGCATATAGGGGCCACAGGCAGTCGTATGGGGCCACAGGCAGGCGTATGGGGCCACAGGCAGGCGTATGGGACCTCAGGCAGGCGTATGGGGGCCACAGGCAGCCGTACAGGGGCTCAGGCAGGATATAGGGGGCCACAGGCAGGCATTATAGGGGCCACAGGCAGGATATAGGGGGCCACAGGCAGGCGTATGGGGGCCACAGGCAGGCGTATGGGGGCCACAGGCAGGCATATAGGGGCCACAGGCAGCCGTACAGGGGCTCAGGCAGGCGTACGGGGGCCACAGGCAGCCGTATGGGGGCTCAGGCAGGCGTATGGGGACCACAGACAGGCGTATGGGGGCTCAGGCAGGCTTATGGGGGCACCAGGCAGGCATATAGGGGCACCAGGCAGGCATTATAGGGGGCCGCAGGCAGGTATTATAGGGGCCACAGGCAGGATATAGGGGGCCACAGGCAGAATATAGGGGGCCACAGGCAGGCATTATAGGTGGCCGCAGGCAGGCATTATAGGGGCCACAGGCAGGCGTATGGGGGCCACAGGCAGAATATAGGGGGCCACAGGCAGGCATTATAGGTGGCCGCAGGCAGGCATTATGGGGGCCGCAGGCAGGCATTATAGGGGGCCGCAGGCAGGCGTATGGGGCCGCAGGCAGGCATTATGGGGGGCCGCAGGCAGGCATTATAGGGGCCACAGGCAGGATATAGGGGGCCGCAGGCAGGCATTATAGGTGGCCGCAGGCAAGCATTATGGGGGCCGCAGGCAGGCATTATGGGGGCCGCAGGCAGGATATAGGGGGCCGCAGGCAGGCATTATGGGGGCTGCGGGCAGGATATAGGGTCCACAGGCAGGCATTATAGGGGGCCGCAGGCAGGCATTATGGGGGCCGCAGGCAGGATATAGGGGGCCGCAGGCAGGATATAGGGGGCCGCAGGCAGGCATTATGGGGGCCGCAGGCAGGATATAGGGGGCCGCAGGCAGGCATTATAGGGGCCGCAGGCGGGATATAGGGGGCCACAGGCAGGCGTATGGGGGCCACAGGCAGTATATAGGGACCACAGACAGGCACTTAAAAACAACAACATTAATACTTACCCAATTCCCGGGCGCGCGCTCCTCTTCTGTCCTCTTCTTTACCGGCCGCGCGCTCCTCCGGCAGCTCCTCGGGCGCACAGCCTATGACGTGCTGTGCGCCCGAGGTGAGGCAGCGTCGCGTTGACATCACGTCATCGCGTTGCTGCCGGCTGAGACGCACGGGGCCGCGGCGGGTCCTCAGCGCTATGAGGACCCGGCGGCCCCGCTGTGTCAGCCCTGCAGCTCACCGGAGGATCCAGCGATCCTCCGGGGAGCGGGCCCGACACTGTCTGCGGGGCAGGGAGCGCTTGCTCTCTGCTCCGCAGAAGCGGTCACAGAGGCCGCCGGCGCTTCAGGCCCACGGCAGCGGCCTGGAGCCCGGCGAGGGTCGGGGCCCCGGACTGCACCCCTTAGGGATAGGCTGAGGTAGGCGCCCTAGGCGGTCGCCTACCTTGGCCTACCCGTCGTCCCGGCCCTGAGTATAAATCATAGAAGAATGGAGATTTACGTGCTGGTTCTCAGGCAGGTCAGAAACCAGTTCCCAATAAGAGCAACCACAATGCCATATGTAAATGTATCACAGATGCAAAGCACTAATAGACAACCACTCACACATCTGCTATGCATAACGGAAGCAGCTACCTTAATATCATACCTGCACAAAAATAATTTGTTTTATATAGGGCACCAATCATACAGTTATGTATGTTGCACTGTACTGGTGTCACACCCAGTTGTTCACACTCCTACTATTCGATGGGGCGAGCCGGACAACATCCACTAAGTGCACAACACCAAAATTAACATCCCATAAGCAATTAAATCTTTTTGAGAAGACTATAGAAATTTACAGTAAAAAATGGTCTTCTACATTCAAAGAAGAGGGTCAATATGTATAGGATATAAAAGTATGAAAAATCCATCACAGAAAAATCTAGTCTTGACTGAACGGTCTTCTCAGAGAGTTGGAGGTCTTAGAGTATTTAATTAGTACCTTCCTAGCACATTTCTTCTGACACTAGCAAGACTTTCAAGTTGCACACAATTTATAAAAAATTACTCTGTAGGAGTAACATATCCATCAAGCACTGTGTCGATGAATAAAGTACACATTAAAGTTACTTATTCGCCTTTCAGTCCACTGAACAAGTGTATTAATTCATATTCTCCAGTCTACGTGACCCCTGGAGAAAGCAGATTATATTACTTGAATCACACGATACCACATTTGTAAAATGTTGTATGTGAAATGCACCTTACTGTCTCTCAACCTTTCTCAAGTCCTGTTGGTCTAAAGTTAAGCTGTATTGTGAGGGTAACATGAAGCTCAAAATGTAGCTGTCAATTGCAATCTTTATAATCTATCTTATTATTATATTGATCTCATTAACACCTTAACCCACCTGGACGTATCGTTACAGCCTAGTGGCATTAAAGAGTTGCGATCCCACTACACAGCAGCCGGGTGTTAGCTGCTAATTGTAGCGAACACTCGGCAGTTACAGCATGGGATGATACTGACGGCATCCCATGCTGTTTAACCCCTTAGACGCCACAGCCAAGATGGCCACAGCATCTAAATAAATGAGAAACGGTGCTGCACACCGTTCCTCACTTGGGTCAGGCTGCCCACGGCAAAGTTGTGGGCTCTCGGTGAACATAGCAGCTAGAAGCCTTGTGAAGGCTTCCATCATCGTCTTGTTTTCTCTTTTACTACTTCCTGCCTCAGCAAAAAAAAAAGTTTTAAAGTGTAAAAAAACACAAAAATATTAAAAGGTCAAATCACCCCTCTTTTGCCAATTTACAAATAAAAAAAATAAAATAGTAAAAATGTTACGCAAATTTGGTATGGCTGCATACAAAACAGTCCGATCTATTAAAATATAACATAACTTGTCCTGTATGCTAAACACCGTAGAAGAAAAAAAGGCTAAACGCGTTTTTTGGTCAGTTCACGTCCCTTAAAAATTAGAATAAATTTAATCAAAAAAGTCTTGTGTATTCCAAACTGGTAGCAATAAAAAGTACACTTCAGCCCACAAAAAAAATGCCACCTCACTCAAGTCCGTAGGTGTTAGTACAAAAAATTTCTTGGTTGCAGAAAATGGCATGGCTGCGCAAGTTTCAAAATAGAAAACATTTATTACAGTACCAAAACATAACGCAAACCATGCATGTTTGGTATTGCCAGATTTGTATCAACCTGTAGAATACAGATAACACAATTTTTACTGAAGATTGAACGACATAAAGGCAGAACACCCGCAAACATGGCGCAAGTACTTTTTTTTCACATTTTGCCCCATTTAGAATTTTTTTTGCAGTTTTCCAGTATACTCTATGGTAATATGAATAACACAGTTATAAAGTACATCTTGACCTGAAAAATAAATTCCCTCATTTGCCTATGTAGGTTGAAAAATAAAAACGTTATGGCTTTTGGAAGGTAGGGAGGAGAAAAATGAGGAGTCACATTTTTTTGCTTTGGAGGGGATTATATACATTTTACTTCTCAACACATTACCATAGATGTGACCATTGCCTAATTTTAGATGCAAAGTTGCATCTTCTTTTGAAATTTTAAGAAGATGCAATTATGATTATAGCAATCTGAACACCTTATCAAAGAAGATCCATGATGTTGTGCCTACTGTGTAGTAGATTATATTGTGAAAAGTTTAATATTATGATTTTATTTCTTATGAAAAATGGAGAGACAATTACAGAAAAGGTACATTAATTGCTAAGGATTGGAAGGATGCATAATTTGCTACCATTTACCCGACCAGGAGACCGGACGTTGACAACATTCTACACTCATGGTAAATGTCTAGGCCACTTGGCCTACTTACCTACCTATAATACAATTCTAGACAATACTTACACAGATTTTGGTAAAACCCAAACAGATACACAGGGCCATTCCTAGGCTAAATTGGACTCAGGGCGAGGTAAAGAAATCCGCCCCCCCCCCCCTCCGTAACTTAACCCGACACCTAGCCTCACCAACAAACAAAACTCAACTATACAAAAACCTTTAACACAATGTGCTATGCATAATGCTATTAAATAATAGTCATACAGTTACCAAATAACACTGCTACACAAAACCAGAATCCCAAGGCTAAAAGTACCAATGTCCTACTAAGACCACATTTCAACAGCACATAGTGACCGAATACTGCATCACCGTGACCACATAGTGACCGAATAATACTGTCACACCATGACCACATATCACCAGCACATCGTGACCGAATAATAAAAGCACACCATGACCACATATCACCAGCACACAGTGACCGAATAATAAAAGCACACCATGACCACATATCACCAGCACATAGTGACCGAATAATACAAACTGCCGATTATAAACAATTATACTACAACCAATATTAAAAGCATACAGTGACCATACAGTGGTGGATACCAGCTATACAGAGGCTCTGCAGACATATAAATGATTACAGTAAAGTTATATCTAGTGACTCACAGGAGACGTCTCTGAAGAGTTGGTCCCTTTCTCTTCTTCTTCATCTCCATCTGTCCCAGACGCCATGGCGACTACTCCCGACTCTTCACTGTAAAATTTACAAAACAAACATCTTAGACTCCTCACTTTATCAGCACTTCTCTACCAATTCCTATCTCTATACAAACTCCCCATCTATAGCACCTCATATGGTAGCCATGTAGTAGCCCCTGTAGCCAGTAGATGCCCCCTTGTAGCCAGTAGATGCCCCCTTGTAGCCAGTAGATGCCCCCCTTGTAGCCAGTAGATGCCCCTGTAGCCAGTAGATGCCCCCCTTGTAGCCAGTAGATGCCCTTGTAGCCAGTAAATGCCCCTGTAGCCAGTAGATTCCCCCTTCTAGCCAGGCTTTTGCCCCCCTTGTAGCCAGTAGATGCCCCCCTGTAGCCAGTAGATGCCCCCTGTAGCCAGTAGATGCCCCCCTTGTAGCCAGTAGATACCCATGTAGCCAGTAGATGCCCACCTTGTAGCCAGTAGATACCCCTGTAGCCAGTAGATGCCTCCCTTGTAGCCAGTAGATGCCCCTGTAGCTAGTTGTAAAATAAAAAAAAAGTACTCACCTCGGTCCGCGCGTCCCGGTCCGGAGCTGCTGAGTGGTGTAAACGGCGTGATGTGAAAACGTCACGCAGCTCCCAGGGATCTACTCTGCCGGCAGAGCTGCCAGCCGAGGAGATCGAGCGTCACCGGCAGCCTGCTGACTCTGCGCGACTGTTATAAAACAGCTGCGCAGAAACAGGGGCTATCCTCCGGGCAGGCGAGGCGCTCCCCACAGGTGAGCGGAGCCTCTGCGCCCCGTGCGATCGCCCGCCTCGCCCACCCCTAAGAATGGCCCTGCAGATACATCATTATTAGTGTAGACTGTAAGCCCTTACAAGCAGGGCCCTCTCTCCCTCTGGACCAATTGTTAGTTAATTATTGTCACCTTTGTACTTGTTTGACCTTTGTTTTTTAAAAAAAACCCCCCTCGAAGGTCCCAAGCGTTTGGGGAAATTTAAGGGGTTTTTTTTTTTTTCACAGGGTTGTCTTGCGTTGTGTGAACTTTTCCGCTTTTCAGTGCGTTTTGATTCCATCGGGAACGGACCCCAAGAGAGCATCTAAAAATTTTAGCAGTGGTTTATAATTTGCCGGAAATTGACAGAAAAGAAAGCGGCTTTTCAAATGTTTGTTCGGCTGCGTGTTTGAAATTGGTGCCTTTGGGCCCAATTTTTTCGGATGCGTTTCCCAAGAAAATGCCCATCCCTTTTCTTGGATGCATCCAAAAGGGGCCCCGACAGGCGGATGCAAACTTGCAGCGGCAATCCTCATGTGAACCCCACCTGTGTGTTTTTTCTTTTGTAAAGCAGTGATAAATTCAATGAAATTTTTTGAGGGTCTCTGGGTCCTTCAGTTTGACCCGGGAGACGAAATCGGGAAAAAGGGTTTTTTAAACAAATTAAAAAGGGGACACTGTGTAAACATTACCCTAAGGGCGTTTTAAAGTTAAAAAAAAAATTTGGTGTTGCACAAAAGGTTTTGGGAAATATTTAAATTTTTAAACCCAAAAAATTTCGGGTTTTGCTGTTATGTTTTTGGGTTGCCTGAGTAAATTTTTAGGGCATTTTTTTCGCCTTTTATAGTTTTAAAAACCCTGTAAACCAAAAACCCTTTTTTGGGGGTTAAAATGGGGTTTTTTTAAGGCCCTTTTTTGGGGTTAATTTTCCTTTGCCAAAAATTTTTCAAAAAATTTAAAGGTTTAGGTTACTTTTTTGCATTTGGTTTCTGGGGGAAGGGAAAATTTAATTTTGGGAAATTTTGGCATCCCAAAAACCTTTAAATTTTTTTTTATAAGTTTTTTTTCAAATAAGTGCAAGCGAAAAAGGAGAAAAATTTGGGGGCCCAAAACAAATCTGTTTTGATTTCTTTCTTCAGTTTGAGTAAGGCTCATGGTGGCAGTCGAATAAGGTACAATGGGGAAAAAAGTTTTTTTTCAGCCCCCCAAATTTGTGAAGTTCCCCTTTAAAAAGTGAGAGAGGCCGGGAAATTTGGGACATCATGGGTGGACTAAAAATTGAGGGGCAAAATGAGATAAAACAAATCCCGAAAATAAACATTGTCTGTTTTGGGAAAAAATTTTTATTTGGGCAAATTATGGGGGGAAAATAAGTATTTGGTACTACAAAAAAGAAATTTTTTTTGGCTTAAAGCCCTGTTTCTTTTTTAAAAAGGCCCCCTCTGCCCTCCACTCATTCCCTATAGTTTTGGAAACCTGTTTGTCTTGTTACCCCAGCATAAGGAAATTTTGTCCAAAACCCAAGTCCCCCCCCCAAACCCACTTTTGGTGAAACCCCCAAAAGAGCTGTCAAAGGACTAAAAAAAAAATTTTTTAGCCCCTGCAAAGGGGTTAGGAAACCTGAATCTGCAGTGGGGCCAGCACTTTTCTCCCTTTAAAAAAAAACCCCTTTTTGCTTAACTTTAATGGTGTCCCGGTTTTAAAAAAACTTTTTTTTACTACTGTAAAAATGGTTTTTTTTTTTTTTACCAAAAAACCCTTTTAAACAAAAGACCCCCCCCTTTTTTTTTTACTAAGGTGTGCTTTGACCTATTTATCTAAAATTAAAAAACATTTTTGAAATCTTCAAAAAGGTTGGAAATCCCTTTGGTTGTGGTAGGGGGGGCCCCAAATTTCCTCCCCCACGATCTCCCCCTAGGAAAGGATTTTTTGGGGCTGTTGCTGGGAAAACGGGATTTTTAACTACCCCCAAAAATTTTTTTTTGGGGGTTGAGTCTGGAGAGGCTGGGCCAATCCAGGATTTTGGGAAATGTTTTAGGAGGCACTCCTTTGTTGCCCGGGCCCAGTGGTTGCTTGGGGGTTATTGTCAGGGGGGGAAAGCCCCGCACGTTTCATTTCTTTGCCCTTGCTGAGGGAAAAGGAGGTTTGCACTCAAAATATAGGGATACAGGGCCCCCTTTTCATTTTTCTTTTTTCACGGAAACATTTTTGTTGGCCCCTTGCAGGGGAAAAAGGGCCCCCAAAAAAAAACCTTTTGGTTTGTTGCCCCCCCCCATGCTTCACAGTAGGTATGGTGTTTTTGGAGGCAAACCCCAGCTTTTTTTTCCCCTCCTAAACCGGGGAATTGTGTTTCTCCCAAAATAGTTCTACATTGATTTTTTTTGGCCTATGACTTTCTCCCAAACTCCTGGATCACCCAAATCTCTTAAACTTCAGACGGGCCCAGACTGTACGGGCTTAAGTGGGGGGGAACCATCGGGCAGCATGATTAACCCCCTGGCGGCTGTTTTCCCCGAGGGTAGCCTTTTTTATGTTGGCCCACTTTTTGCGTTTTCATCCCCCACCCCCCGTGGGTTCGGGGTTTTTTTGCCACCGTTCTTGGATATTTTGAACCCCACGGGTGGATCTTTGGGCCCCCCAAAGGGGAGCGAGTTTTTCTTTGGTCTTCTATGCCCCTTTTTTTTTTTTAAATTTTATTGTCCCACATTGATTTTTTCACCCAATGTTGCCTTTTGCGTTCAGTCTTTCCGCCTTTGTACAAGGTTTACAATTTTTTTTCTGGTTTTCTTCGACAGCTCTTGGCTTCACCATAGTGGAGTTTGGAGTGTGACTTTTTTAAAGATGTAGACAGGTGCCCTTTTATACGAAAACGTTCAAACAGGGGGCCTTACACGGGTAATGAGTGGAGACAGACGACCCTTTTACAGAAGAAGTACACAGGGGGACAAGGCATTTTGGTGCCCTAGGCAAGTACAGCCAATGGCGCCCCCCCCTCTCATTCCCCAAAAAATGCCCCTCCCACCCCCACACTAATTCCTCTCACCCCTGCGCCAGGTCCTTTCACTAGCTTTCTGCATATTCCACATAGCTCCTGTCCATCTCCTCAGCAGTCACTGCACAATGACAAATTTGCTTTTTCAAAATCGCTCTCCTCCATATGAAGGTGCAATACCCCTAAGTAACAGTCACCGAATAATCCACCGATACATGGAGCAAATCTACCAGATGAAGGATTGTTACTAAAAAAACTCCTACAAAACCAAGACCCTAAATTATTACTACTTAAGGATCAAATAATCCTGCCAGACCCTGACCAAACCCAACCCCCACATGTGACTATCAGCTGTACACAGGCTCTGATTACATATACCACCGCCATACAGTGACAATATAGTGGTAGATACTAATTGTATGTAGAAGCTCTGCAGAAGCTGCCCCTTCAGCGCTTCCACCAGCGACCCCATCCATCCCCCCAGAGGGAACTTCAGGCGCCTCAGGAATGGACTATAAGCAGCTAGCCCTAGAAGTGGCCAGGCAAATAGCCCCTGAACTCCAGGCTGCTATTGATGCCCTCTGCAAGCCTCCCTCAGCAAGCTGAAGAGCGACATATTATCACATGATGCAAGGCTGGAGGAGCTGGAACACAGGATCTTACATTTAGAATCTGAGAATGACGTGCTCCACCGCAAACTATCATCCAGCAGCAAGATGCAAGATACCCTCTATGACCGTATAGAGGACCTGGAGAATTGCTCCCACAGGAGCAACCTGCGAGTAGTGGGACTATCTGAGCAGATAAAGCAATCTGAATTACAAAACCTCTGCCAATCCACTCTGCCACAGACACTGGGCATTAAACACTGCTGCAGAGTAAAAAGGGCACACTGAAATGGGCCCTCCCCCCCCCTCTAAAAAGGGGAAAGGGGGAATCAGCTGGGAAAACCCCCGGACTGTTATTTTTAAAGTATTTGGGAATACAAGGGACAAGCTGGAGACCCTTTTAAAGGGGTTGCCCTCGCTACAATGTTTTGGGTTTTTAAATTTTTAAAAAACCCTTTAAAAAACAAGCGCTTTGCAATTTTGGGTTCATTACAAATGCCCTATGATTTTGAGCTACCCCAGTTAGTATTACCCCCAGCGTCCCAAAAATTTTCCCTATAGAAAACGACCTTTTGACCCTTATCTTACTGGCGTCGGGTTTCTGAATGACTCATCACCTTTAAAGACAGGTAGGGCAGAGAGCCCCTCCCAGCACAGAAAGCTTCTGGAGGGGGAGGAGGACCCCTGGAGTCTGGCCCCTTTCGCCTGGGTTTTTTCCCCGTGTGTCCTGTTTCCCTGCTCTCTACACAGATGGATGTGACGCCCGTGGGCCCCGTCGGGTTTCTTTAAACAGGATTTTGTCTTTTGGAAAATTGGGGGCTTTTTCTTAAAACTATAGAGATCAGGATGTGGAATTTTTTTAGTTCTCGTATTAGTGAGACATCCTGAGTTAGTAACAAATGCCCTTGTTGTTGCTGGGGATGTGGGGGAAATTTAAGCTAAGCAGGGGATATGGAAAACTTGCTTTCCCCTTGCCTTTTTAGCCACCCCTTCACCCTTTCCCCTCTACACTCAAGATCAGCCCCCCTCCTGCAACAGACCTGGCAGGAAAAAACGGGTGAAATCCGGGGAGCAACCCCCTTTCCCCCCCCCCCCCTGTTTAGAAGTTTTTTACTGTGTGTGCTGATGGGGGGGGGGGGAGAGGGCAAAAGAGGGCAGACCAAAAAGAAAGCCCCCCCAGTTTAACTTACCAGGGCCTGACCCCGGCTGAAAGCTCGGAATGAGCAACTCCTTTTAAGGGTTTAAACCCCAAAAATGAAAATCTCCACCCCTTCTTTTGGGGGAGAAAATTTTTAATTTTTTAAGGGCTTCCAATAAAAAGTTTCCAGACTTCCCCTGTGCTTTTAGCAAGCTTGCCTCTCCGGTTTTTCTAAAAAGAATTTTTCTTCCCCGCTAATGTATCCCGCTACCTTAAAATACTTTTGCCAAAACGAGCTCCAAAATATTTCAAATTCGCCCAAAGGGGGCAAAGACGATCTTTGGTTTTTCCCTTTTTGGCCCCCCGGGCCTCTCCTTCCTATCACCCTCCAAAAGTGGAATCGGGTCGTCCCCAAACCCCCCCCCCCCCTGAAAAGGTCACCTTCCTGGACCGAAATGCAGAGTTTCCCCTATTCTTCCCCGCGACTTCAAAAATCCCTGAAATTGAACCTTTGTTCCAGAGCTATTTGGGGCTTCTTGACGTTCCGGAGGTTTTTGAGAACTCCTGGGGGTGCCCGCAACCTGTGGATACCTAGGCCCCATTTTTATTATTATGATATTGTTATTATTTTGGTTTTTTATTACTAGTAATGTTTTTCTTTTTAAAGCTTGTCTTTTTCTGGTCACTTTTCATTGCCACAAATGCCAAAGTAATGTTAGCTGTTCAGTATAGTTTAGTTTAGGTGCCCAGATTTTAGGTACGGACTGCATACATGGTTAACTAGATGGATTTTATGAGTGGGGCCACACCTTTTCCCCCCTTTCTTTTGGCAGTGAGAAGGCGGAGGCCTTTTTTTTATTTTTTTTTTTATTTCCCTTGGTTTTTTTCTCCTAGGTCCCTTCCAGTGCCAGAAAAAAGCTAGGTCCCCTAGCGATGGAGAGTCGAGTGGTAACCTGGCTTCGCGTGTCTTATTTGATTTTTTTTTCTCCCAAAAATTTGATGTACTTTATAATGTTGTTTGGTTTTTTGTTTTTCTTCCTGTGAAAAGGTGTAGTCTGAGTGAGCGCTCTGAGCAATGTTTTCCCCTTTTTCTAATCCCCACAGCCCGCTTTCCCTTAATCCTTCCTCCCCCTTCCCCACCATGAGGGTTGTAACAGGAAAAAGGGGGGCTCCGCTCCCAAAAAAAAGGGTCAGGTTCTGCGCCCCCTGAAGAAATTCGCCCAGATATTGTCCTCTCCGGAGAACCCCTGAATGCGAAGATTTCTTCCGGTGCGAAAGCTAGGGGTTTGGGTCTGTTTTGGTTCACCCCAAAGGGGGGAAAGGGGGAGTTTTTTCCCCTAGTGAAAGAATTTTCCATTCAGGTTCTCGCACGATTGACCAAGACGGTGATGGTCGCATTTAAAAATTGCCATAAGGTAAATCATCAGCTTGTTTTTCTATTGGCCCCAACTCTCAAAACGGTCCTTCTTTGTGTCGGCAGCCTAGTTCTAAAGAACTGCCTCTTCCCAATTATGGAGGCGGGCATGAATGTGGTGTTAGACATTTTGGGTAGGAAGGGATGGAACTTAAACCCCCCTGTGGTCTCGTCCCCTAGGCCAACAAGGTGTCTTTGCACTCTTTAGCTCCACTGGGGTTGAGATTTGTGATTAGATCTCCCCCCCATAAAAAGAATTTTTCCTTTTTTTCCCCCCTCAGATTGTGCTGCGCCGGACTATTTTTTCCGCTCAAACGATCTTCACAAGGGGCATTTCCCTTGAAGTCTGTTTTTTCTTATTTCGGATCACCCCGGGGTGATCGATTTTAGCAGAGTTTTCCATGGGGGGTCTGACTTTATATGGGGTTCCCCTCCCTATAGGGCCAAGACCGAGATTTTCGCCGGTGCGTGGTGGGGGTTTGGGAATTCGCCTTTTTTGCGGAATTTGCCAGTTTATTTTCCGTCTTTTTTGGGCATATAATAGCCCACACCTCCGCTACAGGGGTAAGCTTTAAACAAAGAATATAAAAAGCGCAGAAAAGGGAGGCGACCATAAAAAAATTTCTTCAGACCCCCCGGAAAAAGCCCGAAAAAAGTGGGGAAAAGCCCCGAGGGTCTTTAACTATGGTTGGGTGAGGGAGGAGGTCCAAGTCTCCCTGAAACCAACCCCATTTCGCCAGGGAATAAAGCGGGGAAAAAATTGTCTAGACTGCTCGGGGGGGTCACAGCCCCTTTTTCCCTATTACCTCCATTTTAAACCCCGAGGGACATACCATTTGATCCACTCAAGATCAATGAATCCCCTTAAATTTTTCGAACAGTATACTTACCGGGGGAAAACCTACTTCACCGTAAAAAGGGAAAGGCCCAATTCCTGGATCCATACGCTCCCTACTATGTCCCCCCAAAAAATTAGAAGTTAAATGCTGAAATCACCCCCAAGAAGTCAGTTTGGGCCCTCCGTAAATTTTCCGCCGGGAAAGGCCCCACCGATGGGTTTCTGGGGAATTTAAAAACTGATAGAACTTTTTTTCCCCCCTGCTACTGATACTTTAATCACATAAATTTGAGGGGGCCCAATTTTCGGCCTGAAACTAGAAAGCCACTAAAAGTAATTCCAAAAAAAGGGAAGGATCCCTTCTTCCATCCTCTTACGCCCGATTTCATTTAAAAGACCCGTCAGAAACTCCCTTTTAAAAATTATGGCCCATAGATTGGAACTCTTTGCCTCCCCTTTTAGGGGCCAGTTTCAAAAAGGATTCATCAGGGTCCGCGGTGTGTAATCTTAGAAAGGTCCTGGCGGTGCTGGAGAGTGTGAAGGGTTTTCCCCCCCCCCCCCCGCCGGACTCTGTCTTTTATGCTATAGATGCTGAAAAAGAT
>JAODAL010031136.1:0-48877 GCA_025379985.1 Phyllomedusa bahiana | reverse complement strand
ATTAATTTCTCTGTACTGTGTGCATACCCTATTATATCCATGACCGACTTATATTTATACTTTTTTTTTCTATAGCTGACCCTTCATACTCTGATACCCTTTTTCTTACTACTCAGCTTTATTGTTATTTACTAGGTATTGACCACTATTTCCACTTTTATCTACTACTTTTTTTTTTTTCGTTTTTCAATTTTATCCTACAATCATTCCCCCCCCCAATCTCTTTTGTTGTTGCTCTTTTTATTTTCCCCTTTCCTCTTTTTTTTTTTCTATTCCCCCGTATTTTTCTTTTCTTTCCTTTTTCTTGGCACCCTTTTTTACCCCAAACCCCTTCTTTTTTTACCTTTCTTCTTTCTTTCTTTTTTTTTCTTTTTTCTTTTTTTATTCTTCTTTTTTTACTTTTTTTCCCCTCCCCTCAACCCCTCTTTATCTCTATTTTCCTATTTTCCTTTCATTTTTGATTCCTACTTTCCTGTCTTATTTCTCTACATTATTTGTCCTTTTTTTCCAACAACTTGATATTCACTGGACAATAGTCCCTGCATTTTTTTTTTTTTTTACAGATGTCATTTTTGATAAAGGCACCAGAGCCGAAACATCAAACTTTTTTTTTTACATAAATTTCTTCTAAATTTCCTGAAAAACATTTGTTGATAAAGCCCTTATCTGTCAGTAATCTCAAATTACAAATTAACTTTTTTTTGTACTTATACTATATTTTCCAATTCATTGAATATCAAAATAAAAGCTTTCTCTAATAACATTCATTTTGGGGTGTGCCCTTGATATTTTTTTATACATTGATTTTTGGAACTCAGTTATTTTCCACTTGAGCACCTACATGCTTACCCTCCTCAAAGGGGTGTGTGAAACCATTTCTATTATAATAAAAACACCCCCCTGACCTGCGGGAGCCTGGATTTGCCACCACTCAACATAGTAAACAGAAGGAGGCCACAGGAAAGGGAACGAGGGTTTTTGAGGTACGAAAGGACACTAAAAAAAGGTCCGGTTTATAAAATTTTAAAAACCCCCACTGGCTATCTTAACCTGAAAAGCTTTTGCTCATTCCGAATGTGGGTGGTAATAGGCCCCCATTTGATGGGTCGAAGCCAATTTTGGTAGGTGGGAACATTCCCTTTGGTAGGTAGGAAGTAAGCCTTTAATAAGATAAGTAAGTAATAGACTTGCATTAATAGCTAAGTAGTAATCCCCCATTTGGTAGGTTAGCCGTAACTTCTTAGTAGGCAGGGTCATACATAATCGGGGAAAGGTATTCCCCGGGTGGGCAAGCCCCAGGGGTAAAGTAATGCCTTTTTTCACCATGCAAAAATAAAGAAAAAAAAAAACCCCCTTCCGGCCCTTTTCCTCGGGCTTCATTAGCTGCTGTCTAAGTTGAGGCAGTGGGAACATAATGTCATCATCCCAAAATCTGCATCAAGATCCCCCTTCCCAATTTGGACTTGACTATGACCACAGGAGAAAAAAGATTTAGCAAGACTCAAATGTCTCTCTAATCTCCCACGTTTTCAACACAACCCCCCTTTTTTTGCTTTTTTTCGGAACATCATTGCTGCTTGGGACAGCGGGGCAACCCTTTTTTATTCAAAATTTGTCTTCTGGTTTTTCATAACAACTGAATTATGTGATTGGTTCACTCAGGGATCCACTGGGTTTTTTTAACTGACTTTGGGGCGTGTTTTTAAATTTTAAAAAAATATAGCCATGGCATCTGAGCATGGTCTAAAATTTCAAGACCAAATACAAAAGTTATAACTACCCCTTGGTCTTTCTTTTAAAAAAAGGGGGCATTGAGACCAATAAAATATTTGAAAAAGGGGATTACTTTTTTCCCCTTTTCGTCCTTTTGGTTTCAAAGCCCTATTCGGCAATTATCAATATGAAAAACCGATAGTCGTTTTAATAGTTTAATCGCCCGTTTCCCAAATTAAAGTCTATGGGAGGGGAACCCCCACCTTAAATTCTTACACCCAAACGGGGATGGAAAAAGCGGGAAATTTTAACATCCACAACACCAAAATTTAAATACGTGCAACATCTTGGGCCCAAAGACAATTAGGTTTTAAAAAAACCAAAAGAAAAAAAATCACAGCCATTCCCCAAATCCCGGGTCCTTGAAACCACAGCATGCCCCTTAAACCTGCATGACCCACAAATTAAAAAGTGCCAAAAAGGCAGTTATGTTTTAAAAACCCAACCTTTTTCACTTGAACTGGCCATTGAATACCCCCTGTCCTGGAACCCCAGCATGACCCCAAAAACCCCCTATCTGACCCCGAAAAAAAAGTCCCGGAAAAAGGGGGTTCTTTAAACCACCTTTTTTTATTTTAACGGGACTTTAACAATAATTTGTCCTGTACCGGGCAAATGACCTTTTAAACCTGTCTAAACCCCACAAAAAAAAAAAGCCCGGGAAAAGGAGTCTTTCAACCACCTTTTTAAATTGAACTGGACATTGACTATACCTTTTTCGTCCCAAACAGTATAACCTTTAAAAAACCTTTTCTACCCAAAATTTAAAAAGTGCAAGAAAAAATGAGTTTTTTGAACCACCTTTTTAGTTAACGGACATTGCTATACCTTCCTGGACCGCAGAAATACCATTAAACCTGTCTGCCCCCAAAAAAAAAAGTGCCGGAAAAAAAATCTTTAAAACCACCATTTTATTTTGAACGGGACATTAACTAAAATCATCCGGGTTACCGCAAAAAACCTTTAAAAAACCTGCCCTAACCCACAGATTAAAAAGTGCCGGAAAAGGAGTCTTTCCCCAACCTTTTTTAAAGTTTAAAATTTTTTGGCCCCATTGCCCGAAATTTGCCCCCCTTTGGGCCAAAATTTTTGCCATTTTTTGCCCCAAAAAAACCCTGAAAAAATGACCCCCAAAAATTTAAAAAGTGCCGGAAAAAGGAGTCTTTAAACCCAAACCTTTTTTAGTTTCACTGGACAAAAATATCCCTGCCTTTGGCCACGCATGCCCCACCCCAAACCAATGTTAAACCCCCCAAAACCCAAAAAGGGTCCCCCCTTTAGTTTCCTCTTTTTTGGGGAAAAGGATCCTTTTTTTCATTAATTTTAAAAATTTTTTGGTAACCAAATTTTTGTTTAAAAATTTTAAATTTTATGGGAATTTTTAAATTAAAAATTTTTAAACATTTTCCATTTTGCTTTTTTTCAAGTGTGAAAACTTACAACATTACACCCCTCCCTGCAGTAAAAGGTAATATTTTACACGTGTCTATGTGTTAATTCGTCCGCACACCCCAAAGTAATACAAAGTGTTCCTAAATCATCCCCAAAACACTTCTTATATTGAGAAGACATTTGCCCTCACTGGCTTCTGAACTGATTAGCCGATCACTTCAATGGTTTTCATTTTTCCTCCAAATCCTTCTTCATTGATTAGGGACAGAGCTCCCCTGGAGATCCAAATGATGCGACCCACCAAAGTGCCATCATCCCCAAAAATTTTAAGCCTCAAATTGATGCAATTTTTGTCCAGCCCTGGACCCTTTTTGACACTACTTAACCTCACAGAAATCAACCTTTTTCTCCAAATTCTATGTTTTAGAGAAATTTATTTTTTGTTATTGGGAAAGAAACTCGTCCTCCTGATTGCTGTACAATGGTGAGTACCAGCTGCCGTTCACCATCTGTTAACACCACGGAGGCCAGCTACAGACTACAGTGGGTGCGTAGAGAGCCAGGCTAGCGTCTGTCATCAATTAACAGAAGGTTCAACAGCCAGGGGCCCGAGTTCAGTGGGTGCGTGAGAGTCCGCATGCTGGGCGTCCCGTCATCTATTAACACGGAGTATAACATGCCCTTATGACGCAGCAACGAAAAACAGTCCGTGCTGAAGAAACGAGTGCGGAAGCGGAATTGTAGTTAAACCTCCAGCCCTATCCTCAGTACACACAGTCAAGACGATGTAGCGCTTGCCCCTACCGGTATAGAGTCTGGCAGGCCAAATTTAGAGCATCCATGGAAATACGGTGGTTAAAACGCTCCGTGTTCCACCCAGGTTGCCCTTTTTACTCTTGGCTCTTTTTCTCATTTTCAACTCATGTGCTAGGAGGAAATGTGTCTCTGTACTTGTTCCTGTCCGTGCTCGATACCCATTCTCTGAATAACTACAATCTGAGTCAAGTTTACCTTACCTGCCTTGTACAATGTCAGAGGAATTTTTTTTACCAGCATTTTGATACATCGCAAGTTTTTAGTAGTTAATTCTATAGAAAACACATTTTTAAAAATAGATAGAATTCCCACCATGTCTTTGTTTCTCTTTTTTAAATTGTATTTAAATGGGATGTCCTCAAGTACAGGATTGACTATCTTATGTTAAAGATCTGCTAAAACAAGTCATTTTCTTGCAATATGTGTCCATTTAACAGTGTCCTACCTAATCCTGTTTCTGACAGCACCATCACCTTGAACACTCTGGACCATATGAAATACAAATGTCTGTTTAGAAAACAACATTTTTTTTATAATAGGACCTGTAAGTATAAGCTGCATGTCACAGCAAAAAGCCCACCAAAAAGATATCAAAGCAAGAACCCTGAGCACTTTGGACAACTGTGAAGAACAAATGTTCAGTAGAAACAACGATTTATTTTTATACAAGGAACCTGTAGTATATCTAGCATATCACAGCAAAATGCCCCCAAAAGTTCAAAACATGACCCTAGAAAGCCACTTTTGACCAATTGGAAGACAATGTCCATGTTAGTAAACCAAAAAATTTTAGAAATAGGAACCTGTAGTATTGCTGCATTTCAAAGCAGACATGACCCAAAAAATTATAAAAATGGCTTCTCAATCCACTTGTTAAAAATTGTGACTCAGGAAAATGCTACGTTAAAAGCCACCATTTCTGTTCCCACAGGACCATGATTAATTGCTGTATCTCACAGCAACTGATCCAAAAAAATTATAAATATGACTTCTCAGCCACTATTAAAAATTGTGATCAGGAGAATATGCCACTTAAAGACTCACATTTCTGTTCAAAGGCGACCATAAATTATAGCTGGTTCACACAGTCAACAATTAACCCTCAAACCATTGACAATGCAAAACTCTAAAATAAAGTGAGTTAAATGGAATACGTGTTGTCATGAACCTTGCTGTCATTTTACAGTCTCCTCACAGCAAAGACCAGCTAAATGAAACTGTTGTGAAAAGAGAATAAACAATTGCAAGTAAGAAAATATCATTTTTAAAAAAAAGTTATTCAAGAGGACACATTTCTTTTTGAAAGGAAAGTAAAAGACACCAGGCAACGTAACTCGGTGAGACCACAGGCTATTGGTGCCTACAAGCTTCCATCATAGATCCACGCCTGATTCTCTGATTGAAAGTCAAACGATCCACAATATCTGTGAAAGTCGATGCGTTGTCTGTAATGACCTCCTCAGCTGTGCTGAAGGTCCGCCTCAGATAATGACGCTGGCTGCTTCGGGCAGGACAACACCTCTATCATCGTGGGAGCGAGCGAGCTCGGGCCCATTTCTCCATTTATGATACCCAGAAGTCTATTGGATCCGGGAACAACATCCAAAAACAATCGGTGTTGAAACGCAGATAGTCTTCACCATGAATCTTAAGCTGGTTAGCTCTGTGTGTGGATGAGTGCCCTGCATTGCATGCTTGGTGAGACGTGGTAAATAAAGATAGCAGTATTCACCCATTAGCATCTGCCACCTTGCCTCGCTGCTGCTGCCCTATGGCTACTTGGCACTCTAACTGCTGTCTCGTCGCTGAAGTTGACCATCGTGACATTGAAGAATGTTGAATCATACGCAACAGTATTGTATCTCCCAGTTGATCAAATCGAGCAAGAATCTCCATTTCCTGCATTATACTCTCTATTTGGATGGGTGGAAGGATAGTGCTGAGTTTTGTTTGAGTAACCAGGGATCCAGAGAGGGTGGCACACCCATTAACTGTGTTCATTTTGAAGCCTAATGGCGAGGATCAAGTTTGGTAGGTAAATGGAGCATCCAAGCACTCAGTGATAGAATGGAGCCTTGAGAATTATCCCAAAGCCACCTGGGCTGCGTCAAAGGAGGCTACTACAAACTGGATCTTCCTCATCTTCCTCCTACGCCACAAATTCACTCGCCAACCTCTATTTTTAAGCAGGGACGCGTCGGCGTAAGTCGGTGTCTAGGAATACCTCCTCCCTCCTCCTCCGCTTCCTAACCACAGCTTCAACACAGCCCTGACTTGCCTGAAGATGAGGCACCCTGATAGCTTGAAGCGCTTGCGCCTGCACTAGCCCTATGACCCCGAACCACTGCCTAATGAAGACCGATGAAATTGTGAACTGTCGGGCCATGTGGATTGACGGAGAGAAAGGCTCAGTTTCCGCATCTGTGACCGTCTCCGTCCCCTCGCTTGAGGCGGGCCTGTCGTTTTCAGATGTACCAACGATCGTATCCAGAACTTAAGATCAGCACAATGCGCTCAATGCTGATAAAGGCGATTGTCCGCACTGACCATTTTGGTGCTTCTTCAAAACTGGCAAAAATGTGCAGAGCTCTTCAACCGCCACCCAAACTCGGCGACTGGCGATCAACACCCTTAAGTCCGCGACGCGCTGCTTGTCAGCCATGTGTCACTACTTCGTACTGCGTAATGGCATTGCGCTTCTGCACAATTCTCTGAAGCATGTGGATGTGGAATTCCAGCCGTGCGTTGCCACGTCAACAATGAGACGTATGAACGGGGAGTGCGCCAAGCAGACCCTGTGCATACGTCAGCAGGCGGACGAAGCATGGTGCTAAAAACGAGCGAAGTACGCGAAATTCTAGACACTTCCGAGCCTTCCTCCAGCAGGCAGTCCAGACCCGGGTAACTTCTTTAGAAGATTTCTGGACGACAAGTTCATGACATGTGCCAGGCAAGATTGTTCTCCAGCCAAACCGATCTTAAGGTGGCCAGCAACATTTCATGCCCCGTATCAGCACAAGTCACCTCACCTTGCCTGGCACAAGTTCTTGGCACCCAGCCACCCGCTCGATTTAACCCTCGTTCGGAGAGACAGCCTCCACAGCATCCAGACCTGTGTTGTGGACGGTCACCAAGACAGATTATTTCAACATCGGCCCTGGTTTCACTCTGCACGTGATACCACCAGAGGACCTTGGGAAATAACCTGCACCATCCCTAAGGCGTTTTTGAAAGCTGCGCCGAGCCTGAGACACCGAACAACCACCCCAAGAGAACATCCACTCCCAGCACACACCCGTGAGCTGTCACAGAGATATCGCGTCCGTTGCCGTGCCTTACAAGTCCATGTACGGTGGTCAGTATAGGACTTTTCCCGGCCACAGATGCAGACAACGCGCTTGAATTATTTAGATGACACTACCTCTGGCCAGCCAGGAACGGCTTTTCTGAGCAAAGAAATGCCTGCTCGGCATCTGGTATTGGGGGCAGGCAAGGGCCATGAGCATACGGCGGAAACCCATCTGTGTCCCACCAACGAAAGGCAACATTTCCAGAGGCCAAAAGCCTGGGCAATGTCCAACATCAGCTCTTTTGGCTTTGGTATGTTTTGGGTTAAAGTGTTACTACTGCATCACAACCCTGATAAGCAACAGAAGGCTGGCCGCTGCTAGCACTGGCCGCTGTGCTGCATGCGGTCCGTCAAACTGAGCGAAGAGAAAGGGGTAGGATGGTCTCTGTGGTGCTGGGGTAATCGTGCGGCATGCCGACGGTGGAGGCTAGCAAAGCGGAAGCTGATCCCTATCATGACTCTGAGAGACATGCAGAGCTGATAGACCGCTTGGATGGGCGTGAGGAGGAGGAGGAGCGAGACAGAGGCTGCGTGACAGTGGTTGAGGCCCGACTTCAGTCTGGCCAATTTTTTGGGCCAAGTGTTGCTCCATTTCAACTCATGCAATATCTGCTGCCATGTGAACTAGACATGTTGGTGGTGTTGAACACCTAAGGTTTCTTGCCTCTACTTATGCCTTTACAGCAAAGAGCGGCATATGACATCGCTGGTAATCAGGAGGCTTGCTCAAAGAAGGCCCAGGCTTGAGAGGTCCTGACGTTTTGACGCGAATAGGCACGGAGCGTGTTTTCCGCTGGCGGAATCAATACAGCGGACTCTAGTGACGCCGATCTCCCTTTTTTAGGCAGACCCCGTACTGACAATAAACATCACCCCCATTCGATTTCCATCCTTCGTCCAGTGACTGAAGCGCATCGTCTAAGCAAATTCCTGCTGAAAAAACCAACGTGGATCCGCAATGCGTCATTCATCATCATCATCAACACAGGTGACTTTCGACGTCCTGACATTTCTGCATCCACGAGCAGCTGGCTACAAAACAAGACTGGACTGCAAGCCGTTGCCGACTGCCTGCGATTTTTGCTGATGACCAGGCTTCCTTCTCTCCTCTGCATCTGGCATCATTAACTGCGTCAGAGCAGACAAAATCACCACTTTTGGCCTCCTTGATCTTTTAACATCCTTCTGACCTCAACCCAACCGCATTTGTCATTAAAGAGTGTCTTCAGAAAATGGATGTATCCACAGTTGGTGGGTACACGATTGACATTTGGGCTGCTTCATCTTGGACGATGCATGATGAAGCTGATGATACATTTGGGGACCGTACTGGAGGACGAGAGGTAAGACTGCTGGATGCAGGTTGCATTAACACTGAAGAACAGATTGCGAACGCTGTCGTTACTGAGATCAACAGGGCCCTGACGCCACGATGACCGGCCTGACGGTCCTGCAACTGACTATCTCTGGCAATGTGCGTTTTGCACCAGCACTGGAAGGAGCGAACCTTCTCTCGTACGCTCTACCTCCATGTCCACCCCCCTCTTTGCTTTCATTACCACCTGAATTTCGTCTCCATGTTCCGAAAAGACTCAAAATATTGAGAAGGCATGGAAGTGAGTTTTGGAAAGACTCTTATTAAAAGACGGCAGATCACAGCTAATGTCAAATCCACTCAAATCAAAACAAAAATGCTGAATTCCAAATTTAACTGCAGGTGCTCTAATCAACAAAGCTGGCCTGGCCGCCAAAGGGAAAAAAAAACACGATATCTGAATTGTAATACGGATAATAAAAGGTATTATTCTTTTGGCACTATCTATTCTCTACGTGTGTGACTAACAAAATTGCTGTAATTCAAATTTAACAGCCCAAAGTAATATCTATGAAACAAAGCTTGACTGACCAAAAGTGGAAAAAACACCTTCTGAAATGTAAACGGGATAAAAAAAGTATTTTTGGCACCTATCAATTCACCTGTGTGACCTACTAAAATTGGCTGCGTATTCAAATTTAACTGGCAAAGTCAGCCCTAGAAACAAAGCATTGACTGACCAAAAGTGAAAAAAAAACACCTTCTGAAATGTATACCGGGATAATAAAAGATTTCTTTGGCCACCTATACAAATCACCTTGGTACTACAAAGTTTGCTGGATTCAAATTTAACTGCAAGTGGCTCTTATCAACACATCTGTGCCTTGCCAAAGTGAAAAAAAAAAAACACGTATCTGAAAATGTATCAAAATCGTTGATAATAAAAGGTATGTTTTTGGCACCTATCAAATCCCTGAGTGACTCCAAAATTGCTGTATTCAAATTTATACACAAACAGCAAAGTAGGTCTACCTATGACAAAGCTAGACTGACCAAGAAGTGGAAAAAAAACCACGATGTCTGAAAGGAATTCGGGGTAATAAAAGGTATTTTTTGGCCCGAGATCAATTTCATCGCGAGGAGTGACACTACTAAATAGCTGTATTCAAATTTAAAACATGCAAAGTAGATCTATCAACAAAGCTTGACTGACAAAGTGAAAAAAAACACCTGTTCTGAAAGTATAAGATAAAAAAAAGGGATTTTTTCAACTATCAATTCACCATGTGGTACACTGAAATTGCTGTGATTCAAATTTAACTACTGCAAAGTAGCTTCTATGAACAAAGCTTGGTCTACCAAAAGTCGAAAAAAACACCTGTCAGAAATGTATTACGAAATTCAAGGTATTTTATGCATCCTAATCAATTCATATCTGTGGTGACTACAAAATTGCTAGTATACACATCTTAACAGCAAAGTATATCTATGAACAAAGCTAGACTGACCAAAAGTAAAAACCACCTTCTTGAAATGTATACGATAATAAAAGGTATTTTTTGCACCTATCAATTCACCTGTGGTGACCTACTAAATTGCTAGTATTTCAAATATAACGTGCAAAAGTAGCTCTATGAACCAAAGCTTCACATCTGACCAAAAGTAGAAAAAACACTGTCTGAAATGTAATACTGGATAATAAAAGGATTTTTTGGCACCTATCAATACACCTTTGGTGACTACGAAAGTTGCTGGATTCAAATTTTAACTGCAAGGGTTGCTCTATCCAACACAGCTGGCCTGCGCCAAAGTGAAAAAAACACTAATGCTAAATGTATAACGGAATAATTTTTTTAAAAGGTATTTTTTGGCACCTATCTATTCACGCTGTGGTGACTCTTACAAAAATGCTTTATCAGAAATTTATACTGCAAAGTAGCTCTATGAACAAAGCAGACTGACCAAAAGGTTGAAAGAAAAAACCACGTTTCTTGAAATGTATACGGGAGTAATAAAAGGTATTTTTTTGGCACCGACAATTCACCAGTGGTGACCTACTAATTTGCTGTATTCCAAATTTTAACTGCAAAGTAATCTATCAAACAACCGCTATGAATACGCAAAAGTGAAAAATACACCTGTCTGAAATGTATAAGGATATTAACACGGTCTATTTTTGTTGGCACCTATCATACACCCTGTTGACTACAAAGTTGCTGGTTTCAAACATTTACTCAAGTGGCTCTATCACCACAGCTGGCCTGCGCCAAAGTTGTGTAAAAAAAAACCACGTAACGAAATGTATACGGGGATAATAAAATCGTATTTTTGGCACCTATCAATTCACCTGAGTTGACTAACAAAAATGCTGTATTCAATTTAACGTGCACAAGTAGGATTCCCTATCAACAAACTTTGATGACAGACCAAAAGTGAAAAAAAAACACCTTCTTAAATGTAATAAGGGATAATAAAAGGGTATTTTTTGGCACCTATCAATTCACACTGTGTGACACTAAATTGCTGTATTCAAATTTAACCTGCGCAAATGTATCTTCTTGCAACACAAGCTTGTCTGACACAAAAATTGAAAAAACAACACCTTCTGAAATGTATACGGGATATAAAAGATTTTTGGCACCTAGCAATCACACTTGTGGCTGACGCTAATTTGCTGTAATTCAAATTTAACTGGCAAAGTAGCTCTATAACAATAGCTATGACGTACCATAAAGGTGAAAAAAAACACCTGTCGAAATGATATACGGGGATATATCAAAAGTATTTTTTGCACCTATCAACTTACCCTGGTGTGACTACTAAATTGATGTATATCAAATTTAGTCTCAAAGTAGAGCTATCAATCAACAAATGCTTACTGACCAAAAGTGAAAAAAAATCACCTTCTGAAATGATCGGATATTAAAGGTATTTTTGCACTATCATTACACCTTGAGACTACAAAGTTGCTGGATTCAAATTAACTTGCAAGTGGCTCTATCAACACAGCTGGCCTGCGCCAAAGTGAAAAAACACAATCAGAAATGTCATACGGGAATACTAAAAGGTATTTTTTGAGCACCTACGAGCACCTATCATTCACCGGTGGTGACTACAAAAATGCTTAATCAAATTTAACTGCAAATAGATCTACATCAAAACTTGACTGCGACCAAAAGTGAAAAAAAACACCACTGTCTGAAATTATACGTATATTAAAAAGTATTTTTGGCACCTATCACCTGTGTGACTACAAAATTGCTGTATTTTCCAAATTTAACTGCAAGGTGCTATATCAACAAAACGCAGGACTGCAAAATGAAAAAGACACCTATCCCTGAAATCTATACTGAGAAAATAAAAGTGGAGTTTTGCACCTACAATAGACCTGCAGCTTGCTAAAAAGATCTGTATCCTCATATAAGCAACTGCAAAGTCAAAACAAAGTTTTGGCTGTACAATATTCCTATCCTTTATAGAGCATGTCTGTGTTCGCGACCGCGGACTCCCCCCTCCCCATCCCTGCTCCCCCTCCGTGACTTTACAACGGAATGCTCTTTAAGTCATCTCCTAGCCCTAAATACCTAAAATCTGCAAATCTTCTATCTAACTAACTTCTAAGGCTCCAGCTAAAACTAGACAGTCTCTCTGTGAAAAAATAGAATAATTTCGCTGACTGTTTGCTGACTGTTTGGAGAGGACAGAGCGCATGTCCCTACAGCTATGAACACTGACACACACTGATCAAGACAGGAAAAGGGCAGTCTATGTAAAACGCGGTCATGTGCATTTCCAGCCAATCGCAACCTAACACATTCCAGTCATAAGTTCGGACACCACATCATCAACACCATGCTCTATTCTGTAAGCTGTATTTACTGGCCGCCAAAATGACAGGAACAGCCGAAAATGGCCGATATTAATAGATTATGCCACAGATTTATAACCTAAATTATCGCGTGATCTAAAAAATCCGATCAACATAAATACCGTCCATTCAACTTTTAGCGATAATAATCGCTCAACACTACCTATAAGGCATCAGGATACAAGTGTGATTGCTAGCTCTGCATAATATTATAAAAGAGGTACAAGGGCATTAGCAAATATTAGAAAATGACCACCTTTTACCAACAGAAACTAAAATCATGTCAATAAGCTTGCATTAAAAGTGACCTGTGACATCTCTTAATAATGCAGCTGACATCCACTTTTCGGGGCTGAACTGATCCAGCCCCGTTTTTTCATATTTTTTCTGGTTTAATAGCCATCAGTGCATTAATTACAACACTCGATGTGCTAATGAACCCCTAAACTGTTAATATGTTAGTCTGTACTGTTCAGTTCTGAATGGGTAAGATGCTTAGGTTCATGTCCCCTTGAAAACTGAGTAGATGTGGATGCCTTCTTCAAAGTCCATGCAATAAGCCTATGTACTATCAAGTGAGCAGTAACCTTGTAGATAACTGAAGTGTGGTAATCACCCAATTGAAAGTTTAGGGGCTTATTAGCATTTCAGTTGTTAGAATTATAGCTAATGAACTGAGTGATCTAGGACAAAACAAATAGTGAGCAGAACTCTTAGTGGCTAAAATCAGCTACATTTTGTAGAAAACATTTTCCTTTATAATGGTATCTATGACAAAACAACTTTATTTTCTCAATATTGTTAGGTTTAAATGTACTATTCAAATAAGAGCATATTCAAAACATTTTTTGGAAATCGCTTAGTGCCTATGATCTTGTGAAACACAGGGATCAAAGCCATATAAGGAAATGTTGTAATTTTTCCAGGACTATAGAATGTATAATGCTATATAGGGAGTCACATTTAACCTCAATCAGCATGCATGGAAATCAATCAGCCTTCTATATCTACTGAGCAGGTGCAACATCTTTGCTTCGATATTCCAAAGTCATGAGAGTAAAATTTTTCATAAGCATGAGACATTAAAAGGGTACTGACACCTAAATTGAAATAGTTTGATGCTCCAGGCAACCACAGTTAAAATGTAACTTAGAAGCCACTGAAAAGAATTGTGTTGTCAGAGTGTCAAAAGTATAGATTAATGGCATTTAGAGAAAGTATTGCTAGGCCACCAGCACATTTCTTCATTCTCTAGGACTGACAAGGTCATGTGTATGGCTTGAATAAAGCATATGTTATATGGGGCATCAAAATGCATTGCTGCAGTAGCTGGATTTGTAAATTTATAAATTATATCCTTATTTACACAAAGAAAAATACTTATGTGTTAGTACAAACTATGGAAAACACACTTATTACCAATGTTAAGTGAACATTTTATGTATTGCTACATTTTAAACAACATTTGAAGGCACTGCATGTGCTTGTTGAATATAAAGTATCTTTACCTTGGACATATGTACTACAATTAATATTATCTATAAAAATTCCACAGCAAATTTGAAAGTTTTCTACAAACAGGAAATTTCCCACTGAAAATATGAAAGCACCTATATTAAGAAGGTTTATAATGCAGCAGAGTGGACTAGCTACCAGAAAACAGAAACTATTTATTGAGTGCATACAATTTTAAAGAGGAAAACTAAAAAATAAATTATAGCAATATAGCAATTATAACTGGAGCAACATTTTATACATTGATGTTTTTAAAATTGTAAACTTTTTTTAATTTCGGATTGACTGCAAAAACTTTACTGTTGGGGTTTCAGTATTTGATATTTGCAAATGGAGTACATGTGACAATGAAAATGCTATTATTTCTCCTTTCTGTAAGCATTTTTTATTTTGTGGGTAACAAACTTTACTTTACCATCTAATAGCAACAAATAGTATTTTTAGTGGTATTCAGCTACTCAATAGTAGGGAACTAATGTACCACAGAAAAAGGTATACAGTAACAAACAGGCTGTATACCTGGCTTATGTTATGCAGATGCTTTCTCTGCAACAGAAGAATGAATTATTCTGACACCTGAGAGAATACACTTTCTACATTCTTAAGCATCAGGTTTAAAACGTCAGAAGAACAAAAATCTTTATCATCTTCTATCTGCAACACCTCTTTTAATGGTGCAATGTTAATAAAGAAATTAAAAGACCCTGATGACCTTGCCTGTATCAAATATGCTTTTAGTGGCTACAGAAACAATTTTATATATTGTTGCATTTTGTCCAATAGTAAACACATAATCAAGAATTTATACATTGCTTATAACTAGGGGTCTGATGTATGTGTAATCTACAGAGTTTTGAAGACTGGTCTTTTCAGAAAACCCAGGAGAACATTATATGCCATAATCCCAGATTGTCAAAATGCTAATGAAATGTGACCTGTGACTAAAACTACCCACTATTTCTGCCTCTAATTGGTAAGTTACTGACTACCATGACTTTCTCTTACATCCTTTCAGCCTTCATCCTGTCCCTCCATTTATTTCCATTCTGTATGCTCATGTCTTTTGTCTATCCCTCATCTGTTATATTTTTAAATTCATTCCTGTACACGTGTACCCCATTTATGGTTTATTTTTCAGTGATTCCTTATGAATAAAGTTGCTCTGCCGACCAAAATGTCAAAAAGAAGAATCACATCCCACATGCGTTATATTCTTTATTTATCTTGTATGGAATATAATACTTTGTAACTCCTACATGTAATGACATTGTAACATAAATATGTATATGACAACCTTTTGATATAAGTACACATTTGAAGCATATTTCATTAGTGTGTGCTGTAGATTTATATAATTATTTATTGGTCAGGTTGCAATACCCTTTCCACTGGCATCCATCTAATTACCAAGTCCTGTCATACTTAATAATATAAAGCTACCCACTGTACTGAACATTATCTCTCCAAAACATGTTTTCAGCTTAACAGGACATTATTTTTATGTCCAAATTTAAGTTTTTTTTTTTTTTTTTTATGTTTACAATTTAAATATTTATATGCTTTATACAGTATCTCACAAAATTGAGTACACCCCTCACTAATACTGTATCTTTTCATGGGACAACACTGAAGATATGACACTTTGATACAACCTTAAGTAGTCAGTGTACAGTTTGTATAACAGTGTAAACTTGGTGTGTACATATAATAAATCAACACACAGCTTTCAATGTCTATCTGCTAGCAACAAAAGTGAGTACACCTGTAAGTGAAAATAGGCATTTTGGGTGACATGTATGAACAGGGCTGCACCAGAAGTCTGGCGTCTTTTCAACCTAACATCTAGCGCAGCTCCGTTCGCTATCAATTTAAAACGCCTGCATGCCAATATCAGGCGTATTACAGAGCGCCCGCGGCACTTTGAAATGCTCCTGATTTCAGGGGCGTGCGGAAGGTGGGGCGAACAAGAACCATACAAAGCTATAGATTTATAGCTTCAGTACGGCAAATCCAGGCACATTACTGCTGGAACAGGTAAACTACTTTTAAAGTGGTTTACTTGAGCCAGAATTGACATTTATGAACTAGAATGCGCCTGATTTATGACCTGCAATTGACCGGGTTCATAAATTCAGGCGCATTCTACACTAATATAATGCACATAAAAAGTGGCATTTGGGCACCAAAAATACATGTTGCTCATTGTGGTCAATTTGCCATTTTCCCTCCACAGTGTCATGTGACTTGTTAGTGTTCAAGGTCTTAGGTGTGAATAGGGACCAGGTGTGTTAAATTTGGTGTTATCAGTCTCTCATACTGGTCACTGGAGGTTCAATATGGCATCTCATGGCAATGAACTGTCTGAGAGTTTGAAAAAAATAATTGTTGCTCTACATAAAGATAACGTAGGCTATAAGAAGATTGCCAACACCCTAAAACTGAGCTACAGCATAGTGGCTAAGACCATGCAGCGGTTTAACAAGAGAGGTGTCACTCAGAACACGCCTCGCTATGGATGACCAGAGAAGTTGAGTGCACAGGAAGCCTCTTCTAAAGATGATCCACAAGAAAAACCACCAACAGTTTGCCAAAGACAATCAAACTAAGGACATGGATAACTGGAACCATGTGGTCTGATGAGACTAAGATGCACTTACTTGGTTCAGATGAATTAAGAGGGCATGTAGCAGCCAGATGCAGCTAATCAAATGCAATTGATTAATTGATAAATAATGTGGGGCCACCTCTATAAAATCAGAAATATTGTCAGTTTGCTGGTCTATAACATTCTGGTATGTTTTATCACAATGACAAGGGGAAATACATTAGCACAATGTAAGAGCAGCAATTGTTGTTGTCCATAGATCTGGGAGGCCATTTCCAAACAATTTAAAGTCTTTTATTCTACAGTGAGACAATTACAATTGAGTTATTTACAAGTGGAAAACATTCAAGACAGTTGACAATCTTCCTAGCAATGGACTTCCAGCAAATTCACAGCAAGGTCAAACCATAAAACACACTTGCAAAAAAAACAACAGCATCATGTTCATACATAGTACGGTTGAAAAAAGACATATGTCCATCAAGTGCAGCCAAGGGTTTGGAAAATGTCGGTGAAAGCAGGGAGATAAGTAGTTGTTTAAGCTTAGTTTTCCCTACTGATGAAGTCTTTGAAACCCATAAGGCATGAACTAATCTGCTCTATGGAAGATTTCATTTCTGATCCCAGAGTTGCCATCAGACTGGATCTAGAATTATACAGCTACATACGTTTTAAAATTTTTATGTTTCAGGTAGATATCTAAGCCTTTCTTGAAACTTTTAACTGTTCCTACTGTTATCAGCTCTTCAGACAGGCTATTCCACAGATTTACAGTTCCCATAGTGAAGAAGTCCCTCCGGAGCAATCTTTTCTCAAGACTAAGTTTAATCCTTTTAACCTCTCCTCATAACTAATATGCTCCATTAGTTTGGTTGCTTGTCTTTGCACTTTCTTTAGCTACATTACATCCTGTCTGTAAACTGGAGACCAGAACTGAAAAACATTTTCCAAATGAGGCCGCATCAATGCTTTATATAGGGGTAATTTTACATCCCTATTCCGCCAATCCATGCCTCTTTTAATACACGCCAATATCCTGCTGTAATCTATGATCTACAAGAACACCTAACAGTTTTTTTTTCCTCCTAGGACATATGATGCCTGCAGATTATTAATACCAAGATGCATAACTTTACATTTATCCACATTGTACATCATTTGCCAAGTGGATGCCCAAACACTCAGTGTGTCCAGGTCTGCTTGCAAAATAAGAAACAGTGCTCTTACTCCACTCCACTCCACTATATCATTAATAAATACATTGAATAAAATAGGACCCAGTACTGAGCCTTTGTTTACACCACTCATAACTGGGGACCATTCAGATTAGGAATCGTTAACCACCACTCTTTGAGTATGATCCAATGGCCAGTTTTTATTCCAATTACAAACTGTTATTTTGTAACCAAATAGATTTTAATTTGCCCAATAAATTCTCATTAGGGACAGTGTTAAACGCTTTTGCAAAATCTAAAAACACTATATCCACGGCTGCCCCGTTACTCACCTCTTCATAAAAACAGATCAGGTTGGTCTGACAACTTCTGTCCTTAGTAAAACCATGCAGGCAATCACTTATAATGTTATGTTCAGGCATATTTTTCTGTATATAGTCCCTTATGAGCCTCTCAAACAATTTTTACACAATAGATATTAAACTTAATGGTCTACAATTACCTGGGCAAGACTTGGAGCCTTTTTTGAAGATGGGAACTACATTTGCCTTGTGCCGGTCTCCTGGCACTATACCAGTCAACAGAGAATTTCTAAATATCATGCACACGGGCACACCGATAACCGAGCGGAGCTCTTTAAGAACTCTTGGGTGTAAGTCATCTGTGCCTGGAGCCTTATTCATATTCTGTTTATTTAACTTGTACTGGACTATTTCTACACTCAGCCAATTTATTATATTAGTTGCTGGATTAACAGTACTGGAACCTCCTATCTCCATACTGGGCCATTAGCTCTAGCACTGCACCCATTAGTAATGACACCACCTACATCTGCACTGGGCCGGTACACATCAGCTACTTTCTCCTTGTTTGTATACAGAGCTGAAGAACATATTTAGTAGCTCTGCCTTCTTCTGATCCACAGTGTACAGCTCTCTATTACTGTTATCTAAGGGTCCTACATGCTCTGACTTTGGCTTTTTGGCATGTATATGTTTAAAGAATTTATTGGGGTATGTTTTGCTTTCCTTGGCCACTTACCTTTCATATTGTATTTTAGCTGATTTGATAACCTTTTTTTTTTTTTTTACAAATTTTATTAAGTGCTTTGTAATTTTCAAAGGCTGTTGCTAACCCCTCTGACATATTTTTTAAATGCCATTTTTTATTATTTATTGCTCTTTTAACTGAAGGTAGAAGCCAAGTTAGATTTAATTTTAATCACCTACACTTGTTACCTATAGGAATGCATTTTGCTATAAATTTCTCCAGAGTATATTTAAAGTACTGCCATTTGGCTTCTACTTCACTATTTGATAATAGCTGCTCCCAGTCTATGTCCTGTAGTGCTGCCCTCAATAAGGGGAAATTTTATCTTTTAAAAATTAAATGTTTTTCCCCTCCCACTCTGTGTTTGTTTTTTCTCAGTAGAGACTAAAATGAATTATATTGTGGTTGCTATTACCAAGATTTTCAGAAACAGTGACCGATCCAACAAGTTCTTTATTACAAATTACCAGATCTAAAAGAGCATCACTTGTAGTGGGATCTTCCACAAAATGGCCCATAAAATTATTCTGTAACAGGTTGAGGAACTTCCTCTTCTTTACAGTTGTAGTAGAACCGTTACCCCAGTCAATATTGGGGTAATTGAAGTCACCCATTATTACCACTGTACCCGCCTGTGCTGCCTGCTCCATTTGTTTATTTAGCTGATCCTCTACAATCCTCCTCAGTGATGTTTGGGGGTCTGTAGATTTTGCCAATAATATTTTTTTCTGCTTTTCCCCTTGTATTTCCACCCACAAAGTTTCCACATCTTCACCATCTTCACCTGCTATTGCCTCTTTCACACTTGCCTTTATATCACTCCTTACATGAAGACACACTCCTCCTGCTTTCCTGCTTACCCTGTCCTTTCTAAATATAGTAAAACCTTGAACGTTAACTTCCCAATCATGCGAGGAGTTCAGCCATGTTTCAGCAACACCAACCACTTTAATCTTCTCCTCTAGAACTAGCATCTAAAGCACCCCCATTTTACTTGCTAGACTTCTGGCATTTCTGAATAGACAGTTTTCCATTTCAGTCAATGGTATGGGATTAAATATAACACATTCATTAGACAGCATGGGATCTTACATTGCCCATTCAGTAGACAGCATGGAATTAAACTTTACCCTTTCAGATAATGGCATATGATTATACATTACACCTTTAGTAGACAATTTGAGATTATACATTATACCTTTAGTAGAAGACACGAGATTAAAGGAGATATTGTGGGAACCTATATCTTCAATGCTGGTTTGCAATACATGGATGTCCTTATTCACTGGTCTAGTCCACCCCCCACAGTCCACTTCTCCACCCCCGATATCGTCTGCCCCCTCCCTAACCTATTTTCCCATGCATTTTCTAGATTGTCCTCCCTGATCACCCCTAGTTTAAATACTCCGCACCCCTTATAAAGTTCTCTCCTCCAGGACAGAATATCCCCTTCCATTTAGGTGCAATTTATTTGTAGAAAACAGATTGTACCCCAATGAAAAATCCTCCCAGTGCTCTAAGAACCCTTCTGTCCTACACCAAGACTTAAGGCATGCATTTAACAATGCAGACATGCATTTCATTGGGACATTGACAGAAAACATCTCGGGTTGGGTGGAAAATCTCCTAAAAGCCCTGATCAGAGATACTCCTAGGTATATCCAGGACACCACTGACCTTCTCAACACACTGAATGCCCTGGGCCTACTGTCTTAGGGTCCAATAAATAACAATGTCCTTATATCTATGTATATACTGAGCTTCGTGTCTCCATTAAGCCTTTTCCCATCGGCCAAACTCAGTGAAAGCATACATGGGAGAACACTAGATGCTAATTTTTTCCATTTATTAACGCTGTACAAAGTCCATATTTATAGACACTTTTATTATTCAAATAACATTAGAAAAAATAGCTCAAGTATACTTATCAATCAGTCTGTGATCTATGCAGAATGCATTTAAAGTCCATGAAGGATTGCAGGGAGATGCTGAGCAGCGGGCGTCCTGCACACCTGTGCTACTGTCTGAGGGTACCATTTTGGCCACTATGGATGTGGAATCCTTGTATACCAACAGTCCTCACAAGGATGGAGTTGCAGCATGTCGGGTACACCTGGGAAAACAAAAACCCTCACCAAAACCAATCACACAGCTCATACAATTCATCCTTAGCCACAACTATTTTACTTTAAGAGAGGACCTATACCTACTGCGAATGGGAACTTCAATGGGGTCTAGATGTACACCACAGTATGTAAATCTCTTTATGGTAGAACTGGAAGGAGCATATTTGTCAACATGCACCATCAAACCTATGTTTAACTTGATTATATCGATGATATTCTGGTCATCTGGACTGCAGGTGAGGAGGCCCTACTCAAATTTCATAATTACTTCAATGACTTTCACCCCACCATCAACCTTAAACTTAGCTATTCAGAGAGTGAAATCCACTTTCTGGATACATTAAAGACCACCGGCTACTCATATCAACATACCACAAACACAAAGACAGAACTGACTACCTGAAAAATGACAGATTCCACCCCAAGCACACAAAACAATCTATTGCATACAGCCAGGCTACACGATACAATTATATTTGCTCCAACAAAGCAGACATGGACAAGCACCTCCTAGATCTTATGAATAAATGTATCTGATTGGGACACAAACCAAAAGTGATGGACAACTAAATAAATAAAGTGGCAGCCATCAACAGAGACACTCTGCTCACATACAAAGAGAACCAGGATGAAGCCCAAGTGCCTCTAGTTGTCACCTTTGACCCACAGACTCAAAGAAATATTCCCAGTCCCCCCTTTACTTTCCTTTCAGCAACCACCAAACCTGCAAAAAATTATTGTCTGCGGTGCCAACAGAAAATGGCACCTTACCCTGCCTGCAAAACAGGTGCAAGACCTGCAGTCATACCAACACCACTCACAGTGTACCTGTCCCACAGCCAGAGCAAGTGCACAGAATTAGGGGAACTTTTTCCTGCACATCTTCCAAGTGGTGTCTCTGATTATGTGTGTGCAGTGTCCCACTACAGGCCTCTATGTGGAGGAAACAGGGCAGAGACTTAGCATATGAACTAACACAGATTCACTATTAATAACAACAGAACAGATCTCCCAGTGTCCGTACATTTACGTTTCTCCGAGGAAGACCATTCAGTTGAAGATTTACTGGTTGTGGCTTTACTGGGACATTTTAAGATGCAGAGGGAGAGGAAGGAATGGGAATATAAATTAATGCGAAAATTTCAAACTCTGCAATATGGACTTAATATCCATGCTAGCTTCATATCACACTATGTATGAATTGTGAGGGTCACAAATCACCACCTGATAGCAAACAGCAGCAAGAGCTAATGATCCCTCGGTCACATCTCACAAGTTTCCAGATTGTTTATCTCTTGACCTGTTGTAGTAACTTCTTTACTTATATTGTACTGTGTTATTTTTAAAGATTTTAAGATCATTTGAACATCCATGGCTTTTGAGTATAAAAAGTCTGGGAATTTCCAGCATCTTGTATAACACCATGCCTGGAGATGAGCGCTAGTACTCTCGAAAGCTTACCATCAAATATCCTCAGCCACTAAAAGGTATTGCCTGATTTTTTCCCTCTTCTGCAAACTTCATTATATTTATGGTCCACATATTTTAAACAATAATCTTTGCAGTGAGGGAACCCATTTAAGCTTTAAGACTTCTGGCACAATGGCCTTCATTTCCTATCATTGTATAAAAGTTAGACAGTATAAACTTAGACAAGCAGTCTAAAAATGCATCATATTTATTACAGTGGCTCATGCTGATTGATAAATTTGTGCAGTTTTAGCTTTGTCTAACTTTTAAGAGCAGTTTTTTTGGGCATACTTTCTACACCAAAATGTTGTTGCATAATGTCATATTGCAGTCACACACACTTACCGTTAGGCCACACACTTTTCAACAAGCTATACACAACTGTTCAGCAGTGTGCAGAAAGTGTCCCTAATAAATGTGTCTGGGACATGATGTGCCAAAAATGTTTGATTATCATGCACAGCACCATGTTTGGTGAAGATCAAATGCAGCATAAGCATTAACAGTTCATGCCTACTGTTAAGTGTGGTAGTGGAGGGTTGATGATTTCAGTTTGTTTTGCAGCCACGGGATCTGGGCGCCTTCCAGTCATTTAGTCAACTATGAACTTTCCTGAATATCAAACTATTTTAGAGTCTAACGTCAGGACATTTATTAAAGATAAATCTTGGCACAAACTAAATCATACAATAGGACAATGATCCCAAGCACACTGGAAAATATACAACATAATGACTGAAAAAGAGAAAAAAGAAGTAGCTGCAATGGCCCAAAGTCCAGACCTCAACCCAATTTCTTGCATGGCTTTTTCATTTTCGATTATTTTTTGTTAAATTAATAATGACATAGTGGAATCTGTGTTGTTGTTTACCTGAGGTTAAACTAATCTAATTTTAAGAACTTGTAAGGATCTATTTATTATGTCATGATATTTTAAATATAAAATAAGAACCAAAGAGGGTATACTTTCTTTTCCTTATGGATGTACAATAAAGGAGTTCAATAATTAGGACTAAACTAAATGTAACACTGGTCAGATTTTAAGAGGAGGGCATAGCAGTGACTTTCCTGCTGGTAGAAAATAGAGCAGCAAATAATGAAACATGCAAAGATTGCTGGCAGAAAAAAGACATAATGCATCCAACTTGACTGTTTATTATTTCCTTCTTATTTTTATCTTAGTATACATACAGTTGAAACCAGATGTTTACATACACTATATAAAAAGACACATATGCATGTTTTTCTCATTATCTGATATGAAATCAGAATAAACCTTACCCGTTTTAGGTCAATTAGGATTACCAAAAATATTTATGTTTGCCAAATGCCAGAATAATGAGAGAGAGAATTTGTATCACTTTCTGCAGAGTCAAAAGTTTACATACATTTCATTAGTATTTGGTAGCATTGCGCTTAAACTGTATGACTTGGGTCAAATGTTTTCGATATCCTTCCACAAGCTTCTCACAATAGTTGGTAGGAATTTTGGCCTATTTCTCATGACAGAACAGGTGTAACTGAGCCATGTTTGTAGGTTGCCTTTCTCACACTGCCTTTCAGCTTTGCCCATAAATTTTCAATAGGATTGAGATCAGAGCTTTGTGATGGCCACTGTAAAACATTGACTTGGTTATCTTTAAGCCACTTTGGCAGTATGCTTCAGTTCAATGTCCATTTGGGAGACCCATTTCTGCCTATGCTTTAACTTCCTGGCTGATGTCTTGAGATGTTGCTTCAGTATTGTTGCTTCTTTCCTCATGATGCCATCTATTTTGTGAAGTGCACCAGTCCCTACTGCAGCAAAACAAGCCCACAACATGATGCTGTTACCCTTGTGTTTCATGGTTGGGATGGTGTTCTTAGGCTTCCAAGCTTCTCCCTTTTTCCTGCTAAATGTTCATTAAGGCAAAACAGTTCAATTTTAGTTTCGTCAGACCACAGGACATGTCTCCAAAAATGTAGGTGTTTGTTCCTGTGTGCATTTGCAAACATTAATCTGGCTTTTATATGTTTCTTTTGGAGTACTGGCTTTTTCCTGTCAGAGTGACCTTTCAGCCCATGTTGATACAGTACTTGTTTCACTGTGGACAATGACACAATCTTACCAGCTTCTGCCAGCATCTTCACAAGGTCTTTTGCTTTTATTCTTGGGTTGATATGCACATGTTGGACCAAAGCGCATTCATCTCTTAGACACAGAACCCATCTCCTTCCTGAGCGGGACAATCCATCTTCTTTGTACCTGTGAATAATTGTTTATACAGATGAACGAGGCACCTTCAGGTATCTGGACATTGCACTCAAGGATGATCCAGACTTGTGCAAGTCCACAATTCTCTTCCTGATATCTTGGCTGATTTCTTAAGACTTCCCCATGATGTTTCACACAGAAGCAGTGTGTTTCTGATGTGCTTTAAAATGCATCCACAGCTGTGTCTCTAAGGCTATGTTCACACGGCTTAAAATGAGACATATTTCAGTCCGTAATTACGCGCCGTACTGTGCGAATTATGGCTGGAATACGTCCCAGTCATTACGGTAATCCACAGTTCTCATAAAGAACTGTGGATTACGTCTCCTCTCCCTGCTCGGCGAATCTGCCGCGGTGGGAGATAAGTGACATGTCATTTTCTAGCAGCGTATACGCGCCGCTAGTAATTATAGTCTATGGGCTGTCGAGGTGTCGGTCCTCCGCTCCCGCCCCTGCTCCCGCCCCGCCCCCGTCCACACGGGGTAATTGTGGGGCGTAATTACGCCCCGCAAATAAGCCGTGTGAACAAAGCCTAATTAACTCAGATGTTGCCAATAAACCTATCAGAAGCTTCCAAAGACATAACTTCATCATAGGGGCTATCCCAAATTGTTTAAAGACATAGTGATTCTAGTGCAAGTAAACTTTTGACTTTGCAGAAAATAATAAAAATGCCTTAAAAATATCTCTTTCATTACTCTGGCATTTGGCAAATATAAACAATTTTGGTAATCCTATTTGGCCTAAAACAGTTAAGGTTTTTTCTCATTTGATGTCAGATAGTAAGAAAAACATGCATATGTGTCTTTTTATATAGTGTATGTAAACTTCTGATTTCAACTGTACATATTTATTCCATAAATGTTAAAATTTGCTTATTGTTGATTTTCAAGCCTTGTCTTGTGGAAGTGTATGCCAAGCATTTATTACTTTTTGAATGAATATTTTCAGACATTGCTTCTGGTCTTTTCCCCAACTAATTTCATATTAGAGTCCTGTTGTAATGCAAAACTTACAAATATTTGATCCACCATAAGGCACTGACGATTGAGGTTGTAGAACATACAATATCTACAACATTTCAATATGTCTAATGCTTCTCACTGAGAAGCATTTGGTTGTAGTGGTTATTAGGCTGTTGATTCTAAATCCATTACCTAACAGTATCTAGTCTCTTCTTATTTGTAAAGCTCTCACTTATAGTCTCTTAACTCTTATCACCATCCACCTGTTCTCTCACTGTCCGCTCTTCCTGCTCTATTACAGAACCCAACTTCAGTAGGAACCCCACAGCACACAGCTTCAACTGCAACCCAATCAATAGGTCTTCACAGATTAACAGGACCAGTTGTTACCTCACTAAGCAGCTCACATCTATCTCAGTCAACTCAATGTTAGTGTACTAGTTGCATCCTAACAATATTAGGGTCCTTCAAGGCTTAATATAGGGGAAAGACCTGAATAAGCGCATCCCTCCCAGGTGCAAAAGGTCAGAAACTTGTTCAGGAGGAATATGCATGACACATTAGAATGAGAGGTTAGGGGATTGGCCCAATCCATGGGGTCTATTAAAGGGTGGGCTCTTCTATGGCTTCTATGGCTTCTATGGCCTCTTTCTCCTTGACTTTGTTAGGGACAAGAGCTTGTCATTTGTTATTCCCCCGACATCCTGTTTTTCTTTGGTATTTTGCTGTTTGTGTCAAGTTACATCTGGAAGTTTAGGTATTGCTAGTAGTAATTAGTGGATTGCACATGCTGCTTGGTAACCATTTCATAAAGATGTGGCAAGCTCTCAATCACAAAACATATATCTTAGTGTCTATATTTTTATTTATATGTTTGTTTGTATGTTATGATTGTTAATTTACTCCCCATTTGGTTATTTTGTGTCCCTCTTTCCTTGAGTTGTAGGTGGGGTTGTTTTCCCAGCAGTCTAAGTTAACCCTCCTGCTTATTTGGGATAGGAAGTAGAAATTGTGCACATAAACTGCAACTATTTATATCACGGATTATACCAAAATAGAGGTGGGGTTATACATTTAACTATTTAGCCCACAAGACATTTTAATACATGATGATGGCGCTAAGGGAGTCTGGAGAGGGCTCATTCGCTGAGCTCATTCTATATGAGGCTGACACCCACTGGTAATAGCAAAGATCAGAGCTGCCTATTTAAAGGGGTTTAGCCAGGAGGAGCCTTATCTGCTAAGAAGCAAATGTAAACAAGCCATGGAGCTGAAAGAGAGAGAGACACACACAGCGAGAGCACAGAGCTGCATAAGGGATCGTGTGACATGTTCACTGAAATAATCAAACTACAACTAGTGGAATCTGTATACAAAAGACAACAGCTTTTCTCCACAGCAGCTTGAAAGCTCCTTCATGTTCTCTGTCATCAGATAAAGCAGGGATCTAATCACACTACAACTAGTTTATTCTGTATACAAAAGAAAACATATTTCTACCCGGTGCCTTGAAAACTTCTGCAGCTCAGTCTCATCAGATAAGAATATTTCTCTTATCAAGCATGGCAAGCAGACATCAGATCTTTTAAGGTCGTATCTATTAGAAGCTTTTAGTTAACCAATGGCATGTAAGGCATCCTGTAACTCTCTAAGGCTGCAATTTTTTTAATCACATATATTTAGAAAAGTGATTAAATACCCATTTTGGAGGATCCCACGTCAAAATTACATCGTGGCAAAACCCCTTTAACCATTTAGATAGTTAATTGAATGAGGAATGGTCCATCCCGAGATCACAGGGTGCCAAGTGGTTGCTATGGTAGCCAGGAGCCTAATCAAGGCTTTCATGGCTGCTATCTTACTGCTCCTATGACATAATTGGCATTGGTGGGTAAAAGTTGGATTTATTAAAATATAACCTTATTTATCCTGCATGGTAAACACTGTACAAGAAAAAAATTACCTGCACCAAAATTGCAAGCTTTTGGTCATTTTGGGCGGTATGTATGAACGGGGCTACGATAGAAGTCTGGCGTATTTTCAGCCCGACATCAGATGCAGCCCCGTTCACATTAGTGTAATGTCTCCCATTGCCTGTATCAAGCGCATTACAGAGCACCTGCAGCACTTTGTAATGTGCCTGATTTCGGGGGGCGTGCAGGAAGCTGGACGCACTAGTACCGTACGAAGCTATAGATTTATAGCTTCAGTACAGCAATTCCAGGCGCATTACTGCTGGAGCAGGTAGACCACTTTCAAAGTGGTAAATCTGAGCCAGAAGAGTCGCTTCTGCACTAGAATGCGCCTGATTTATGATCTGCAGTTAATTGTTTCTTAAATGAACTGGCTTCTATGCTAGTTTAATGCACATAAAATTTGGCATTTAAACAACAAATTTCATACATGCCACCCTTTGTGTCCAACAAAAAGTCACATGTATTCCGAAATAGTAGCAATAAAAACATTTCAGCCTGCAAAACATATACCCTAACTCAAATCCATAGTGAAAATAAATAAATAAATAAATATTGATCGCAGAGAATGGCGCTGCGGCACAAATTTAAAAAATAGGGAATTTTTATTACGAAGTTTTTATTTTTTTAAAGTACTTAGAGGGGTTGTCTCACTACAATGATTCATCTTACCTCAGCCGCTTTTTCTCTTTCATTTTTTAATTCAGGAGCATGTTTATTGGCTTTACTGGCCTGCAGTGAGGAGTTGCTGAACACACCAGTTCTGTAGCTATAGAGACCAGCACTGGTAGCCTATCAGGAAAGATCAAGAAGGTCTGTAGCTATAGCAACCTGAGGAGCCGATGCAGCTCATACAAGAGGGAATATATAGGAATACGTAGGACATGGTTAATGGACGTACATTGCAAAGTGACTTATTCTTGCAAGATCTTTAACATAAAAAGCAATCCTTGCCGTGAGACAACCCCTTTAAGCATGACAAAAACCCTACATTCTTGGTATCATTGGAATCGCACCCACCTGCATAATTCAGATAACACATCATTTATACAGAAGAGTAAAGACCATAAATAAAAACCCTTCTGCAAAAAATGGTGCAAGTACATTTTTTTTTCACCAGACTTCGAATTTTTTTCAGATTCCCCTGTACATTATATGTTACAGTCAATGGAACCATTAGAAATTTGATTTTGTCCCACAAAAAAATAAGCCCTCATATGTGTATGTGGTGATACATGTTCCGCAAATAGGTAATACCAATGGTCTCCGGCAATGATATCGGATATTTGGATATTTCTTTAATTTTGTCATTTACCTTAGTTCATTATATCTTCACTTCAATTGAGCTACTTTCTTTATATATTATTATATATTAATTAGTTATATCTTATATATTATATATATTATATATATATATATATATATATATATATTTTTTTTTTTTTTTTTTTTTTTTATAAATTATGGTTGTGCGCCAATTTCTGTGTCCTCTTTTCTCTGGCTTGCTTTTTCTTCTTCTATACGCTTTTTGACACAGTGGTAGCACCCATTTAATTCTTTATTGTGGTGTCTATCACTTTTCATTTCTGTTGTTTGTTTTTGTGGAAGGTTGGAGTGTTCACACAGTTTCTAGAAACTTCTGTGTCTCCTCTGTAAAAAGGGCATGACTTCACGGAAAGAGGCATGGTTTAACACAAATGCCGTGCACCAAAAAATATGCCAACATTTTGGTGCAGTTAGTGACATAAAGTAAGCCAATTTAAAAATGATCTGATGTTAGACTAGACAGTTTTAACCTGCGCTAGATTTATGAACACTACAATAAACGTGGCATATTTTAAACTGTCTTAGGGTATGTTTACACGGCGTCTTGCGGCACGTACCATGTGTTTAAAAGAACGCACTAATTAGCGCGTTCTCCGAAAGCACAGGGGGGGCCCATTCACTTTCATTATCCCTGCCATATACGCCGGAAAAAAGTTACATGTCATGGCGTTCAATACGCGGTGGGAAAGACGGCAGATATTCATAGCTCTCTATCAGAGCTATGATTATCGTAATTATAGCATGCATTTCGAGTGTATTGCAGCGCAATTATGCTCTGAAATACACCCTAAAAAACGCCATGTGAACAAAAACTAAGAGTTAGACAGTATTGATAAATCTGCCTCAGTGCATGTAGATCATCAGCAGCAGTGGCTAAAAAAGGAAATATCCTTTTAATAAATAATATGCTAAATAAATTCTATATATCCTTAGAAGTATTAATTTAAATATCACTATTACTATTTTATGCTATAAAGACAATTTTATCACAAAGTTAGGCTTTACTACAACATCCTTTCTTTGTAATGGGTATGGTTCTTAGGTGAAAATCAATATGAAGCCTGCTTTGTCTTTACGGAATGTATATTATACATCTGGCAACTCTCTATCACACTTTAGTCTATGTGAAGTGATTGATAGCAGATTTTTACTTCCACGTTATATAAGTTAAATTGAATGATCGCTTGCATATTGTATCAGCATCCACACTTTAGGACTAGGATATACATTGACCTTTGCCAAGTTGTCAGTCAGTGTCTTTTTCCTAATTCAATTCCATTTAATAATTTGCTTTGTGAGGCCATTGATTCCCATTTTTTTTATTTTTGCTTCGGTAATCTCATGAGCAATACCATTTTGTCTTCACTGAAGTTTCTTCGATGTAGCTAATACAATTATTACGGCTACAGGCAAATTACATTTCTTTTGGATATTGATTATACATTTTTTTATGTATTTTTTCCACCTTTGCATGCCTTCTATTTTTGTCAGCTATGCCGGGATTTTCAGGAACACAGCAACATGTTTTTTAAAAACCTTTCAAGAAATTTATGCTACTTCTATAGTTTGCATCTACTTTCTATCATGTTTTAGAGGTACATTATGTAGATTACAACAAATGCTAGCAATTATTTCCTGGAAACAGGTATAATTTGAGTGATATATCACTAACTTTGCTTATTTGACATGTTTTAACCCCTTAATTACGCAGCTACTTTTGGATTTTTGTGTTTCGTTTTTTCCTTCCCACCTTCCAAGAGTCATAATTTTTTTATTTTTTCATATGTTTGTTTATTTTTTGCAGGACAGTATGTGATTTTTTAAAATGGTACTATTGAATCTACTCCATAATGTACTGAGAAATGCAAAAAATCTATGTGCGGATTTCGTTTTTGAGGAGTTCACTGTTTGGTACACATGGTATGATATCTGTATTCTGTGGGTCAGTACAATTGCAGCTACAAATTTATATAGTTTTCATTATTATTGCTTTACTACTTTTAAAAAAATAAAAATTTGCTTTGCATCGCCATTTTGTGAGACCAATAACTTTTTTTTGTTTCCTTTGATGGAGCTGTGTGACAATCTTTTTTTGTGAGGTGATGTGTCATTTTTAGTGGGTAGTATTTAGACGGAATGCGACTTTTTGATCACCTTCATTGTATTTTTCCCGGGAGGTGGGATGATCAAAAAACATATTAGGTTACATTGGACTTTTATACAAATATATTTATCTTTTATGTTACTTTTTATATGACAAATGGGAAAAGGACGTGTTTTAAAATGTTAACATTCTTTTTGTCTTTGTTTTTTCATTTTATCAAATTTTTTTTTCACAATACAATGTATTCCCCCTAGGGAATTTAAACATACAATCAGTCTGTGAAATTGCAAATGTGCAATAAATATAAGTTCAATGACTGTAACTTTACTGTAGTTTTCACAGTTAGATAACAAATTGCAAATACAATATGTACATACAAGAAATAGCATAACTTGGAAGTCCGTATGCAGATTAAGTTCCTCTGATGGCGGTCTCTCTTCAGTGGCACACCTGCGAGACAGGAGACTCCCTCTCCATCCACTCCTGTCCTGAGACCTCACATACAGGTTTTCTTTCTCTAGTTCTCTGCATAGAGTCATTCAATGACCCCTTAACTTGTTTGATCATATAGCACACACAAGACTCACTCTCTGAGCAGGGAAACACCACACTGCTCTCTCTTGTCTTGTTCTCTCTTCTCCCTGGCCAAAAGGATGTCTCTCCACCCTTTTTCGTTCCGTCTCTCTGCTATTCTCCTTTGCCAGCCACAGTCCCTCATCTTCTGTGTTCTGGAGCCATTTACTGGACAAGAGGTCACACAGAAGTCCCTTGTTATAGCTCAATGTTTTGTTTTAGAAACTGCAGTATTGACATACTGGAGTATATAGTGATTTAATTGTATCTCTTATTATACATTGCCCATGGCTGTGATTGGAGCTGTATCTGACCTCAGTCGCTAGTGGCAGTTACCGGCTGTATCTAGCAGTTGGCACCCGATTGATATGGAGCAGGCTATATGAGGGCACAGGGTGTTAATACTGATTATCTGCTTAGCTTACTTTATATTATTATAAATTATAATCAAAAACCTAAACAGTAAATAATAAGCACCAAAGCTCCTTTCTATGGTGTCTACATGAAAATTTGTTGCCTCTTACTGGGAATGGTTCAATAAATACCCATTGAGATGTGTGTACGGCCTTCTGCTTGTGTGCTTTTTAATAAATAATGTCCTATTTTTTGGTAAATTTCTTCTGAAAACTGCTAGTAGTGGTAGTGTAGGGACTTGCAAGATAATGAGGACCCTTAACATGGGTTGCAAGCTTGCATAATTGGCCAAGCTACCAACTAATACCTTTTGTACAGTACCTTTTGCTATTTTATCACATTTACTTGGCTTCAAAGAGTTGGATAATGCCTTTCAGGAACAAGTTTATTTTAGACTAAGCAAAATCTGGTATGTTTGAACATAATGGAAAGTAACTGGAATTATTGTTTTTCATGACATATTGTCCTTTATTGTACTATTATTCATGTGATAAAAGTAGTCAGATATTATTTTACAAATGTGTCTCCTCTAGGATATACTTTTTGTACAGAAACTGAGGAAATGTCCCCCCAAAATGTATTAATTTGTTTTTCCTGTGTTTCATACACAGAATGTATGGCCCTAATCTGTTTCCTGGGTATATCTTTGCCCAAAAGTGAAAAAACTCCCTTGACTTTCATGACATAATTTAAGCTTGAATGATTTATTGACCTAATCTTTCCTATGCAGGATATGAGCTGGCAGACCAATGTTACACCTTTAGAAGCAATTCAGGTTTTTTTTAAACCAAATCCGTCTTATGGATCAATGTCTTACTTGCCACGTGAACATATAGAAGCAAATATTTGAGATTATTATTTTGTTGGACCTATTTTAATAAATATACTGCATATTCTTGAAGTCAAACAAGAAAATGGTGATTAAATGAAAAAAAAAACAACACTCATAACAACATTCATATAACTATGTTGTTCAAGTATAGCATCCTGAACTCCAGTCTTTTGACAGCGGGCAGTATATGTATTGTTTTGGCAGTGATGCCAAGAGATGTTGTTGCTTTTAGATGGGGCTTGTGGCTCTGAGTACTCAGAGATTATATGGGTGTGCAGCTTTTTTGTATATTTCTTTTCTCTTGTGCTAATGTTTCCTCAAACCATGGCAAAACAAATTACAGTGGTGGCCAAAAGTATTGGCACCCCTGCAATTCTGTCAGATAATACTCAGTTTCTTCCTGAAAACGATTGCAATCACAGATTCTTTGGTATTATTATCTTCCTTTAATCTGTCTTCAATGGAAAACCACAAAAAGAATTGTCATAAAGCCAAATTGGATATCATTCCACACCAAACATAAGAAAGGGGGTGGACAAAAGTATTGGCACTGTTTGAAAAATCATGTGATGCTTCTCTAATTTGTGTAATTAACAGCACCTGTAACTTACCTGTGGCACCTAACAGGTGTTGGCAATAACTAAATCACACTTGCAGCCAGTTGACATGGATTAAAGTTGACTCAACGTCTGTCCTGTGTCCTTGTGTGTACCACATTAAGCATGGAGAAAAGAAAGAAGACCAAAGAACTGTCTGAGGACTTGAGAATCCAAATTGTGAGGAAGCATGAGCAATCTCAAGTCTACAAGTCCATCTCCAAAGACCTGAATGTTCCTGTGTCTACCGTGCGCAGTGTCATCAAGAAGTTTAAAGCCCATGGCACTGTGGCTAACCTCCATAGATGTGGACGGAAAAGAAAAATTTACGAGAGATTTCAACGCAAGATTGTGCGGATGGTGGATAAAGAACCTCGACTAACATCCAAACAAGTTCAAGCTGCCCTGCAGTCCGAGGGTACAACAGTGTCAACCCATACTATCCGTCGGCATCTGAATGAAAAGGGACTGTATGGTAGGATACCCAGGAAGACCCCACTTCTTACCCCGAGACATAAAAAAGCCAGGCTGGAGTTTGCCCAAACTTACCTGAGAAAGCCGAAAACATTTTGGAAGAATGTTCTCTGGTCAGATGAGACAAAAGTAGAGCTTTTTGGGAAAAGGCATCAACATAGAGTTTACCGAAAAAAAAGAGGCATTCAAAGAAAAGAACCCGGTCCCTACAGTCAAACATGGCGGAGGTTCCCTGATGTTTTTGGGTTGCTTTGATGCCTCTTGCACTGGAATGCTTGACCGTATGCATGGTATTATGAAGTCTGAAGACTACCAACAAATTTTGCAGCATGATGTAGGGCCCAGTGTGAGAAAGATGGGTCTCCCTCAGAGGTCATGGGTCTTCCAGCAGGACAATGACCCAAAACACACTTCAAAAAGCGCTAGAAAATGGTTTGAGAGAAAGCACTGGAGACTTCTAAAGTGACCAGCAATGAGTCCAGACCTGAATCCCAGAAACACCTGTGGAGAGATCTCAAAATGGCAGTTTGGAGAAGGCACTGTTCAAATCTCAGGGACCTGGAGTATTTTTGCCAAAGAGAATGTCTAAAAATCCAGCAGAGCATTGTAAGAAATCCATTGATGGTTACCGGAAGCGGTTGTTTGCAGTTATTTTGGCTAAAGGTTGTGCTACCAAGTATTAGGCTGAGGGTGCCAATACTTTTGTCTGGCCCATTTTTGGAGTTTTCTGTGAAATGATCAAAGATTTGTTTTTTTGTTTCATTCTCTTTGTGTTTTTTTCATTGCAAGCAAAATAAATGAATATATTAATACCAAAGAATTTGTGATTGCAATCTTTTTTCAGGAAGAAACTGAGTATTATCTGACAGAATTGCAGGGGTGCCAATACTTTTGGCCACCACTGTACAACTTTTTCCAAATAAAAAAATGCCTCATACAGCTGTGTCACTGAAAATAATTATAGTTATATAAGCTGAAGCACAGAGATGCAAAAATAAAAAAATGTTAGCTTGTCATTTAGGCCTTTTCAAGCCTGCTCTTTAAAGGGTTCAAAAACTGCATATTTAAATAGACCAGATAATGAAACATTTATACCAAGGAACTGGTTGTATAACTCATAACAGATCTGTGCCCAGAAAGGTAGGAACTGAAATGTTCACAAAACAATCACCTCCAAACAATTATGGGCTGAATATATACAGAGGTAATGTTCAAAAACATATATTGGAACAGCAAAGGCTCACTAATACCCAAAATTAGGATTTTACAAGCAGTATTAGCAGGTATAATTTAGAGCACTAAAAAAAACACACACATAAAACTATAAGAAATCCTACACTTTATTGGACAGGAAAAGCTTGTGTACTGTATTAGACACCATCCAAATAGAAAGAATTTTGCCTTTATCACTAAATAATAGTAGGAATAAAATAACTACTACTTAGTTTTAGCTAACGCTTAAATAAATATTTCAAAGGATTATTTAATATATATCATTTGTCACTATAAGTACATATTAGGATTAAATTGTTGGTACCCTTCTAATAAAGAAAGAAAACACCACAATGGTCACTGAAATAACTTCAAAATGTCAAACGCAAGAATAAATTTAAAAATACTGAAAATCAAGCAAATAAATAAGGGGAAATTCGGGGAATTTTGGAAAATGAATACTAAACAAGAGCGCAGTTTTTTTTGGGGACAGATGAGCCTTTTGGGGCAAGTAAACATATCCCCAATGCCCAACAGACACAAAAATGAACCCTTTCAAAGATAAGAAAAATTGAAAAAAACCCTGTTAAAATTTTAGTAGGTTTTTTTGTTTTGGGGTTGCTTTACTGAATGTGGCACATGATGCCTAAATCTGTGCAGGGTACAATGAATTCTCATGACTATCATGGCAAGTCTTCCAACAGGATAATAACCCAAAACAAAAAACTAAAAACATTCAAGAATGACTAAAAGCAATGTATTGTATTATTCTGCAGTACCCTTCTATGAGCCCTAAACTAAATCCTATTAAAAACTTTTGTAAAAAGAAGATGAAAATGCTTTTCTGGAAAAGGCCCCTTCACCCCTTTGAGACAGTGGAGGATTTTTGCTCACAAGGAGGGGCCCCCAAAATCCCTGTGTTAAAACCAAAATTTCCCTTCAATTCTTGCATGCATTAGTTTGGTCTTCTGACCCTTTCCAAATTTATTGCAATCTGTACATATTCGGCAATGCCCAAAAACCTAACTTTTGTTAATTTTTTTAATCATTTATGGATATTTAAAAAAACAGGGCAATGTCTTTTAAAATGCATGACAAAGGGAAGGGGGATGTACGAGACGGTTAAAGTACAAAAAATGTATTTTAACAGTGTTATTTAAAAAAAGAGAAAAAATTTTTGGATTTCACTTTAAATTTTTTAAGTCCCAAAAGGGGGTTTAAAAAAAAAAACTGGAGTTTAAAAATTTTTTTTATAAAATGTTTGTCGTTTTATAGAAGAGGGTTTTAAAAAGTTATCACCCTTTTTGAAAAATGCTTTTAAAAAGAAAAAATTTTTTTTTCGAAACGTTGCACAGGGGGCTGACGGCTCAGAGCCCGGGTATTCCTTCCCCATTTTTAGGAATTTTAAAAAATGGGTACGTTTCTTGAGATAAGTATTTTCACTTTTTGTCATGCCCCTTTAAGAAAATTGTCTGTTTAAAAATTTACATAAAAAGTGTTTAGCGATTATTAAAAAAGTTGAAATCGGTCGGGGATTTTCGTTGATCGGAAATTTTTTAGACCGCGATAATTTTTGGTTAAAATCTTTGCAGAATTTTAATTTTCGCGCCCTTTTCAGCGTTCCTGTCATTTTGGGGGGCCCGCAAATCGTTCGAATAGGGGGTGAGATTGGTTTGGGCGTCAAGGGCGGAATGTTTATGGTTTCGATTGGTGGGAAAAACAATTGGGCTCGTTTTAATAGAAAAAGCGTTTCCCGTTCATGGGTCCGGGTCTGTCAGGTTATAGGGAGTAGGATGTGCCTCTGCTGGGTCCAAAAAGCCCCAGCAAACAGTCAGTGAAATTATTTTTAAATTTTTTTACAGAGACAGCCTTTTTTTAGCTGATATCCTTAGGAAATTAGTTGATCAGAGATTTTTCAGATTTTAGGTAGTTTTGGCAGAGAATTTTTTAAAAGGGGCATCTACCCCTGCAAAATTTACGGAGGGGGGCGGGGGGGGGGGGGGGGGGACCCCCCGGGGGGGCGAAACGACAAGCTTTTAAAGGGGTATGGATATTGTAAGCCCCAAAAAATTTTTTTAAATTTCATTGCCTTATATTAGGGGTAAGATCTTTTCTTTGTAAACTGCAGGGCTATTTTTTAGGGGCAAAACTCTACTTTTTTTCAGTATACATTTCAGATGGTGTTCTTTTTCAATTTTGCCCAGTCCCAGCTTTGTTGATATAGCCACCTTCCCATTTAAAAATTTGAATACAGAAATTTTGTAGTCACCACAGGTTGATAGGTCCCAAAAAATACCTTTTATTATCATAATACATTTCTTATACTTGTTTTTTTTTCACTTTGGCGCAGGCAGCTGTGTTGATAGAGCCACCTTGAGATAAATTTGAATCCAGCAACTTTGTAGTCACCACAGATGTACTGATAGGTGCCAAAATACCTTTTAATTTCTGTATACATTTCAGACGGGTGTTTTTTTCACTTTTGGTCGGGTCAACCCTTTGTTTTGTTAAAATACTACTTTGCAGTTATAATTTGAAAATACGCAATTTGTGTCACCAAGGTTTTTACTGATAGGTGCCCAAAATCCCTTTTAATACCCGGATACCATTTCAGAAACGTGTTTTTTTCACTTTTGGTCAGTCAAGCTTTGTTGATAGATCTCTTTGCGTTAAATTTAAAATCAGAACTTTGTAGTCACCACAGGTTTGATAGGTGCCAAAAAATACCTTTTTATTATCGTATGCTTTTCAGTACGTGTTTTTTTAACTTTGGCGCGGGCAGCTTTTGTTGATAGAGCCCCTTGCAGTTAAATTTGAATCACAGCAAATTTTTTAGTCCCACGGGGTGTACTGATAGGTGCCAAAAATACCTTTTAATATCGGTATACATTTCAGCAGGTGTTTTTTTCACTTTTGGGCAGTCAAGCTTTGTTGATAGATCTACTTTGCAGTTAAAATTTGAATACAGCAATTTTGTAGTCCCCACAGGGTATGATAGGTGCCAAAAATAGTTTTTAAATACCCGTATGCATTTCAGTCAGGTGTTTTTTTTTCATTTTTGGGCCCGCAGGCAGCTGTGTTGATAGGAGCCACCTTGCAGTTAAATTTGAATCCAGCAACTTTGTAGTCACCACAGGTTATGATAGGTGCCAAAAAAACCTTTTAATATCCGTATACATTTCAGACAGGTGTTTTTTTTCACTTTTGGTCAGTCAAGCTTTGTTGATAGATCTACTTTGCAGTTAAATTTGAAGACAGCAATTTAGTAGTCACCACAGGTGAATTGATAGGTGCCAAAAAAAAACCTTTTTTTATCCGTTACATTTCAGACAGGCGTTTTTTTCACTTTTGGTCAGTCAAGTTTGTTGATAGATCAAACTTTGCAGTTAAATTTGAATCAGAAATTTTGTAGTCACACATGGTGTACTGATAGGTGCCAAAATCCTTTTAATCGTATAAATTTTTCAGACAGGTGTTTTTTTTCACTTTTGGGCAGTCAAACTTGTTGATAGATCTACTTTGCAGTTAAATTTGAATCCAGCACTTTGAAATTTTTGGGTTTCATGTTGCTGTGAGATACAGCTATAATCTTTGGTCCTTTGGAACAGAAATGTGGATTATAAGTGCCATTTCTCCATCACAATTTTTAATAGTGGCTGAGAAGTCATATTTATATTTTTGGGGTCATGTTGCTGTGAGATACAGTATAATCATGGTCCTTTGGAACAGAAATGTGGCTTCTAAGTGGCATTTCTCCATCACAATGTTAATAGTGGTGGAAAAAGTCATTTTTAAAATTTTTTTGGGGGTCATGTGCTTTGAAATGCAGCATACTAACAGGTCCCATTCTAAAAAATGTTGTTTCTAACGACATTTGTTCTTCACAATTGTCCAAAGGGTCAAGTGGGCATGCTTTGAATTTTTGGGGGCATTTTGCTGTGACATGCAGCTATACTACAGGTTTTATTATAAAAAAATGTTGTTTCTAACAGACATTTGTTCTTCACAATTGTCAGGTGGCTCAGGGTGTGGTGCTGTCAGAAAAGGAATAGGTAGGACATGTTAATGGGCACATATTGCAAAATGACTTGTTTTTGCAAGATTCTTTAACATAGCTATCAATCCCTGTATTGAGGACAAACCCCTTTAATACAATAAATAAGGAAAAAACAAAGCAATGGTGGGATTCTATCCCATTTTAAAATGTGGGTTTTCTAGAATTAAACTACTAAAAAACTTGCATGTACAAAATAGCTGGTAAAAAAATTCCTTGAATTGTACAAGGGAGGTTTCAGGGAAAATTGACCAGATGTAGGTTATTCAGAGGACATGGAGTATGGAGCACGGACAGAGAAAAAAAGTACAGAGACAATTTCATCCAGACGTTGAGTAAAATGAGGAAAAAGAATGCCAAGAAAAAGGGACACTGGGTGGAAAGAAGCGTTAACCCCAGTATTGCAAAGTGAAGCCCCAATTGGTCCGCACTCTACGGAGGGGCAAGCGCTACCAGGTCTTGACTGTGTATGAGGAAGGCTGGAGGTCTTACCCTCACACTTCCGCTTCCACACTTGCTTCAGACGCTGTTTTCGTTGCTGTGTCATAAGGGCATTTTTACCGTGTTAATAGATGACAGCCAGCCTGGGCTCTCACCGCACCCACTGTAAAATCGACCTGGCTGCTGAACCTGCGTGTTAATAGATGACAGACGTAGCTGGTCTCTCACCGCACCCACTGTAAGGGCTGGTAGCTGGACCCCCAATGTTAACAGATGGCTTTTCGGGAGCACTGGCTCTCACCGTTAGGGGCAATCAGGAGAGCTTCAAATTTCATTAAAAAATCTGATTTTGAAAAAGGTGATTTCTGTGAGGTTAAGTAGTGTCAAAAAGGGGTCCAGAGCTGGACACAAATTGCACAATTTGAGGCTTAAAATTTTCTGGGGCTGGAGTCACTATGGGGTCGCATCATTTGATCTCCAGGGGAGTCTGTCCCTAATCAATGAAGAAGGATTTGGAGGAAAAATGAAACCATTGAATTGATTGGCTGAATCAGTCTCAGAAGCCAGGAGGGCAAATGTCTTCTCAACTAAGAAGTGTTTTGGGGATGATTAGGACATTTTTATTACTTATGGGTGTGCGGACGAATTAACACATCTACACGTGTAAAAAAATACCTTTAAAAACTGCAGGGAGGGGTGTATGTTGTATGTTATCACACTTGAAAAAAAAGCAAAATGGTAATAATGTAAAACTATAAATAAAACTTCCCTAAATAAATTCTGTAAACAAATGTCAGTTACCAAAAAATATACTAAATGAGAGTCACTGTACAAAATAGCATAGTGGCACTTTGTGATCTGTGGGTCAAACAGGTTTAGGGGTCATGCTGTGGCCAGGACAGGTATAGTCTATGTCCAGTGAAACTAAAATGGTGGTTGAAAGACTCCTTTTTCCGGCACTTTTTAATCTGTGGGTCAGACAGGTTTAATGGTCATTCTGCGGTACAGGACAGATATAGTTAATGTCCAGTTCAACTAAAATGGTGGTTGAAAGACTCCTTTTCCCGTCACTTTTTAATTTGTGGGCCAGACAGGTTTAATGGTCATACTGCGGTACAGGACAGATATAGTTAATGTCCAGTTCAACTAAAATGGTGGTTCAAAGACTCATTTTCTTAACAGTAAGTGTTTGTCCATGTGTGTATCTTAATTCCGTCCTTTTCCTTACTCTTTCTTTTGAAATGACTTTCCTCTAAAAATAAAAAAAAAATTGTACACATTTTGGAAGCTTAAATGATTTGCAATAATTTACGAACAGTGGTATGGTGTGAAAAAATAGTTAAACAAAGGTATTCTATAGTAATAATATTTTGTTCACATTAGGTGCCACTGAAAAAAATGTTCCTGGCAAATTTCATATGTATAGAAATACCCTATTAGTGGTCCCATACTGTTATCTGGAAATAAAAACAAGTTCAGAAGGGAAGGAGTGCCATGGTACGATTCAAGCACTGTAGCTTTGAAACACTAAGGGCCACATGTATGAACCTGTTTAGGTCTAAAGTTCACTTTTTTGCCCATAGGTTACTATGGGAAAAAGAGTGAGTTTTAGACCTAAACAGTTTCATACATGTGGCCCTAAGTGTCACATGTATGAAAACTGTCTATATGTCAGACTTTCTATGTTGCTCATAGCAACCAATCAGAGCTCCCATTTCCTTTCGTACTCTGATTGGTTGTTTTGGGCAACAAATAAAGTCTTAGACAGTTTTCATACATGTCCCTCTATATTCATAGAAGCCCTAAACTGGCAGAAAAGTAAAATCCACATAAAACGACACCCATCTATGCACACTAAGAATTTTTAGCTTTGAGGGTCTTAATAGATATTTCAACTTTGTATTACAAATTACCCCTCTTGGTTATAGTGAGAATTTTTTTTTTTTTTATGGCTATTAGGATTTTTGTCAATGGGCAGTAATTGTGAAAATGAATACAACTATTTAATAATGGACAGTATAAGAAAAAGGGAAAAGATAAACAAAATTATTTCAAATGGCTAAGAGGTTTTATACATTTTAAAGTAGACTTGAATGCATTGGCCTTTTAGCAAAATAATCACATTGGTGAATGAAGGATTTTTAACACTTCTTTTTGCAAACACCCTGTCTTTTCTTTTTTAGAGGGGGGTCTTTTTTGTCATTTGGAGAATTTCTGTGGAGAATGCTGGCTTGAGATAATGTAACAGATGTTACTTCTTGATTCAATACCATCTGCTTTCAATCCACAAAGACTTGTTGACCTTCCCCTTGGAGGAAGGTTCCATGATTCTCTGCATACCTGGATTATAAAATGTAATTTGAAATTTGGGGTGGACTGCCAGCTTGTTATACCATGTTTTTCTTTTCTGCATGGCACTCTTTAATTTAATCAGTCAGATAGATCCATAGCACTCATTAAGTGGTTGACATCCTCTGGACTCACGCATTAGTAAGCTTCTCATATCTGGCAAAAGGTGCTAAAAAGCCTTACACAGCTGTGATTTGTTAATAACTTCTTACTGACCCATCACAGTGACCGCCAACATGGGTTCCATGCCAATGACTGCTAGCCTGCCTCACACATCTCTGGTCACAGTGATGTCCATGTGTCTTTGAAGACAGATTCTCTCTTAAAATATTTCCAATGGCACTCATAAATATGATGGAAATATTTTGGAGGAACAGTTGGGCAGCTGGCACCACATTTATTTGAATAATTATTCAGACTGCCGGACTATATTGATTTTGATAACAGGTTATCTTTTAGACATAACTGTACATCCATTTGGGGTAAGGTCCCTTTCAAATGAACATACAGATGCCCATATACACTAAAGTGGAACATGTATTAAAACTGTCTAGGTCTAAAACTTTGCCATGCTACACAAGGGATTTTGCATACGTGTAAAAGGATGATGCTCAGCCATAATAAAAAATGGGGCATAAAGAAAGTTATAGGGGGACATGTATCTAAGACTTTCTTTGTTGTCCATAACAACCAATCAGGGCTTCCCTTTCATCTCTTATAGTGCTCTGGACACAAATGAAAGGAGAGCTCTAATTGGTTACTATGGAGAACAAAGAAAGTCTTAGACCTAGACAGTTTTCATACATGTTCCCCTATGACATTCTTTATGCCCCATTTTTTATTATGGCTGAGCATCAACCTTTTGCACGTACGCAAAATCCTTTGTGTAGCATTGCGGCTCGCTGAGAATACTATGCTACAAAAATCCTGATGGGAATCAATGTTTTAACCTTCCCATGTATCAAAAGGTGTGGATTTATTCAGTGACTTCTAGTTGATTTCATGCCATTTCCTGTCATTTGTCTACCTTACAATATACCACCGTGTACTTAGGAATAAATATAAAAAAAAAAAAAAGAATTCTCTCCTCTAAGTCATATATATTCTTTATCCGTACATAGAGATATTTTCTTAGCATACATCTTGATATTAATTTTGGAAAACAAAATGTTAGTTTATAAGCAAAATGTCTTTCTAATTACCAAAATAAAAAAAAAAACTAACGTGTCTTTTGAACACTTGTATCACAATCTCATGCTGCCGCTACAGAGTTAAATTCTATTTTTCTACATTCAACAAACTGCAGAGGGAGCATCTGTAGTTCATGCCGACTTATCTTTTCATTTAAGTCATGAATATCATGCTTCCAGTTTTGCAAAAGCCTAATTTAGTTTGTATATAGAAATCCCACATTCAAAAACTGAATCCATATTAAAGATGACACTTATGAATATCTGAATATTTTCTGTTTTCACTAAGCTGGGATTTAAGAGAAATCTCTATTCACATGTGTTATGAGACTGTCACAATAAATTGAATTGGGTTTTGAATGTTCATTATTCTGATCTAATCGGTCTGTGCATTTGTGTATGTGTATCTTATGCATACATGCATAAAACATGTATATATTGTGAGCAGTTACAGCTTTGGGATCACAGCAGAGTCCAACTTTGACAGAGACACAGACAGGTTTCTGGTTCCAAATATGGTTCCTTCCATATTTTATTGGCAGGAAAGGCATTGAGAGCGATATCAGGTGCAAACATTAACAAAAACATTAAACAAAAGAATGCCTGCTAGTCCAAGCATGAACTATTACAGTCGTAGTTCCTTCACTGCCTTAGTAATCAATATACGATAGAGGAAGTACTGGTCTCCTCATGTGTGTAGCCTCTCAGGTTAAATACCCTGTCCAGAGCAGCAACCACATCTACTTGACTGACTAGCTTACTTTATATAGGTAATCTAAACTCTGGGGAATAGTCAAATATATATAAAACCGGCGGGCTTTATCTATCAAATTGCAGGGGGATATTTAAAAAAAAAATAATAAATTTTATATATATATATATATATATATATATATACATATATATATAGCCCCCCACAATTTTAATTCTTGGTTCTTCAAAGTAGCCACCTTTTGCTTTGATTACTGCTTTGCACACTCTTGCCGTTCTCTTGATGCGCTTCAAGAGGTAGTCACCTGAAATGGTCTTCCAACAGTCTTGAAGGAGTTTCCAGAGATGCTTAGCACTTGTTGGCCCTTTTGCCTTCACTCTGCGGTCCAGCTCACGCCAAACCATTTTGATTGGGTTCATGTTTGGTGACTGTGGAGGCCAGGTCATCTGGCGTAGCACCCCCATCACTCTCCTTCTTGGTCAAATAGCCCTTACATAGTCTGGAGGTGTGTTTGTGGTCATTGTCCTGTTGAAAAATAAATGATGGTCCAACTAAAGGCAAACCAGATGGAATAGCATTCCGCTGCAAGATACTGTGTCAACCATGCTGGTTCAGTATTCCTTCAATTTTGAATAAATCCCCAACAGTGTCACCAGCAAAGAACCCCCACACCATCACACCTCCATGCTTCATGGTGGGAACCAGGCTATAGAGTTCATTCATTCATTCACCTTTTCTGCGTTGCACAAAGACACGGTGGTTGGAACCAAGGATGTCAAATTTGGACTCATCAGACCAAAGCACAGATTTCCAATGGTCTAATGTCCATTCCTTGTGTTCTTTAGCCCCAAAAAGTCTCTTCTGCTTGTTGCCTGTCCTAAGCAGTGGTTTCCTAGCAGCTATTTTACCATGAAGGCCTGCTGCACACAGTCTCCTCTTAACAGTTGTTGTAGAGATGTATCTGCTGCTAGAACTGTGTGTGGCATTGACCTGGTCTCTAATCTGAGCTGCTGTTAACCTGTGATTTCTGAGGCTGGAGATTCGGATGAACTTATCCTCCGCAGCAGAGGTGAATCTTGGTCTTCCTTTTCTGGGGCGGTCCTCATGTGAGCCAGTTTCTTTGTAGCGCTTGATGGTTTTTGCCACTGCACTTGCGGACACTTTCAAAGTTTCCCCAATTTTTCGGACTGACTGACCTTCATTTCTTAAAGTAATGTTGGCCACTCGTTTTTCTGTACTTAGCTGCTTTTTTCTTGCCATAATAGAAATTCATTCAGTAGGACCATCAGTTGTGTATCCACCTGACTTCTGAACAACACAACTGATGGTCCCAACACCATTTATAAGGCAAGAAATCCCACTTATTTCTGTGAAGTGAAAACCATTTCAGGTGACTACTTCTTGAAGCTCATCAAGAGAATGCCAAGAGTGTGCAAAGCAGTAATCATAGCAAAAGGTGGCTACTTTGAAGAACCTAGAATATAGGACATATTTTCAGTTGTTTCACACTTTTTTGTTAAGTATATAATTCCACATGTGTTAATTCATAGTTTTGATGCCTTCAGTGTGAATCTACAATTTTTATAGTCATGAAAATACAGAAAACTCTTGGAATGAGAAGGTGTCTCCAAACTTTTGGTCTGTACTGTATGTATGTATAGCCCTCTTACAGGTAGGTAGATATAGACCCCTGCAGGTAGATATAACTCCTTGTAAGTAGGTATATGCCCTCTGTAGGTAAACATATGCCACCTGTAGGTAGGTATATGCCTCTTGTAGCTATATATAGCCAGTTATGGGTCAGTAGATATATCCCCCTGTAGGTAAATATATCCACTACTTTAGGTTGATATAGCCCTTAAAAGTAGGTAGATATAGCCCCACTGTAGGTTGATATAGTCCCCTGTAGGTAAATATAGCCCCCACCTGAAGCTGGTTATAGCTCTCCTGTAGGTACATATAGGCAAGTGGATTTAGTGTGGTCATCACGCCGCTTTTGGCAGGGTGCTGCTCCTGGCATCTCCTAAGAGAACTAGCGTCACAGGAGGCATGATGATACCGCTGCATCAAGCTTTCTGCAACGCTGATGTGTATTTACAGTGCACATTGAGCACTGTGTATACCATTGGGAAGGCAGGGACTCTTCATTATCGTCCCTACCTTGTCCCTGGTGGTGCAAATGCTAAGTCTGCATGGCTGTTTTAAAATGGCAGTGCAGAATTAGATGTCAATTGCCAGCCTCTTTTTCCAGGCACCTGAAGGAACAACCCTGTATAGATAGTTATATACTGTATATATTTATAAATATGTCGATCAACCATAATATTACAACTACCTGTCTTATATTATACAGGATGCCCCTGTGCCATGAAAACAGCACTAATCTGACAAAACATGAAGTTCACAAGACCTCTTATGGTGTCCTGTAGCATCCAGCACCATGTTGTAAACAGCAAATCCTGTAAAATGGTTGTCCTGCCAATAACCTTTATCTTCTATGCTTAGTAATGTAGTTGGCTGTCTCCATCAGGACCATAGCATGTATGACTGCTGCTGCTCAACTTTGTGATCAGTATGAGTCCTACTGTTTGGCCCCTCAGGCATCATGCATTTACCACTTAAGTAAAGAGTATGGTTCAGCAGCATGGGGATTGGTATGGTAAAAAGTTTGTGAGGTGTAGCTAGCCATGTGGCGAGGATTGCCATAATATGTTTTTTTCCAAAAAATTCTCTGTATATTATCCTCACTAAAAGTCCCTTCATCAAGGACAGTATAGAGGAAAGCATTGCCTTCAACAAAGATCTTAGATGCAGTTGTTGTTAGAGTCAAATGTTGTCAAGTATTTGTATCACACTGGCTCTGGAGGTCTCTTTGGTAACTCTGCCCAGTGTTACTATTTAGTGAAGGCAAGCAGGCCACCTCACAGATAAGATCAAATCTTTTCTAGGATGTCATAAGCTGAGAGTTCGCAATTAGTCTGTAAAATTAGTCTGAGTGAAGTTGCAGCGCAGATGAAGCTGTTAGAAATTACATCTTGGTACCAGATTCTCTAGTGCCTTTTTCTTCTCTATGAGCCTAAGATTGGACTACTACCAGTTATTTTTTAGCCATACTGACAGACAGTGGAGCATTATTTCCAGCACAGAGTGAAGACCCAGCAGCAGCAGTTATTAACTATTGGGGTTTTTAAACCAAGCTACCATAATAGCTTATCCATAAGAAAAAGCTTCCCAGGCAGCTGTATTGGTTTTCTGAAGAAGGGGAAATGCCCCAAAGCAGTTATATCATTATGGAAAAGTTTGGCTTAAAATCCCCAGTTATGCATCAAGGATCTACAATGAGTCAGATGTGATTGTTATTGTTTAAATATTTTCCATGGTGGTCTATAAGCCTTCCTACACCTTTATGGTACTCTTCCTGAAGAAAACCTTACCACCTGAGTTTAGGCTCAGCAGCTCTCCTTTATTGCACATGTATGAATGGGGCTGAAGAGACGCCAGACTTCTTACACAGCCCCGTTTGTACATCTCAGTCAAAGAGCCGCACTCCAGGATCAGGTGCATTACAGAGCTCCCACGGCACTTTGTAATGCGCCTGATATTGGGGGTCGGGCGGGAGGTGGGGTGCATTACAACCATATGATTCAACAAATTTATGAACGGAGAATGGCAAAAATCAGCGCATTACTGCTGGAACAGGAAAACCACTTTAAAAGTGGTTTATCTGAGCCAGAATTGCTGTCTTTGCACTAGAATGCACCTGCTTTATGACCCGCAGTAGACCGGGTTCATAAATTCAGGTGCATTCTACACTATTATAATGTACATAAAAATTGGCGTTTAAGTGCCAAAAATCATACATGTCGTCCTAAATGTTCTGAAACCTTCTATTATAGGCATCATGAAATTAGCAATTCATGCTACAGTAGCTCCTTTGTGAAACTAGACCAAAAATTCTAACTTTTTAGAACATAAAAAAACTATACTCACCTCTGAACTGCTGTTTGCTCCAGCGATGCATCTTCCGACCCCACTCCTCCCACCGGTCTTTTGCTGTCTTCTGGCCAAAAAGAATGTCATCTCTGCAGCCTATGTTTTGCTGCAGTGGTCACAGGACACTGCTCAATATCACCATTTAGAAGTAAAGACAGTGACATTGGGCAGTTTCATATGATGCAACTAATCACAGGCTACAGCAGTAAGGCTCTGTTTGGCCAGAAGACAACAGAAAAATGGTGGATTGGACTGGCAGCTGCATCATTGCAAAAAACAGCAGTTAAGAGGAGAGTTTTTTTTTTTTTTTCTTCCAAACACAGCTCCATGCTGGACATTATGAAATGGAAGGTGGACAACCTTACAAAGTTGCTCAGATCCCCAACTCTGACCATTTTTTCTGCTTTCAACAGATCAATTTCAAGAACTGACTATTAAGTTGCTGATTAGTATATCTCCCCCACCACTTGACAGGTGATAGATAATGTTATTCACTACATCAAGCAATGGTTGTAATGTTACAATTGATCTGTGTGTATATTTGTCATGCTTAGAAATATAATATAATTAGAGATGGGCGAATTTTTCAAAAATTCGATTCGGTCACTTCGCCAAACTTTCCGGCAAAAATAAATTCGGTCCGAATTACTTCGGGACGAATCGCGTTAAAAAGCAGCTATTTCCAGGCTGCACAGAGCCTGCAGGGTGCTGTAGAACGTTGTGCCATGCTTAAATATGCAGAGGGAGCTTGGTTTGGTCTTCATACAATGTTGTGTTTTAGTATGACACGCAGATGACTGCCGCCGCTCTTAGAATCGCTTCACTATAAAATTCCCTGGGCACTTAAGAGGGCAAAACTGACCAAAAAACTCAAGCGGGAATGAAGCCTGATAAAGTCATGCCAGCGAAAGCTGGAAAAAAACAAGCTGAGGCTCAGGTGGAAAAAAATTGTGACAGGTGT
>JAODAL010031135.1:0-48879 GCA_025379985.1 Phyllomedusa bahiana | reverse complement strand
TGGCTGAAAACTGCGATTTGAAATTAAAATATACAAAACTACGCATCTTACAGAATAAGGGCACACCCGGGAAACAGCAGGTCTGACACTGGCTTTGTGCCCTCACCCGGGGGGGGCAAAAACTATATGACTTTCTCTTTAAATTTGCCCATCAGGAATCTGTAACATGAAGGTTGTAATATTATTAGTGTGAATTTTAAAATTGAAAGATAGAAGACCCTTTGTGGGGAAGACTTTGGTGAAAAAGCTGTCAATTTCGCAGATGTGTCATTTTTTGTTTTCTGCGGTGCATAATTCTTTATTCCATCTACATAGACATATGCGGACTTTTATTTTACGAGACAAGATTCACTTTCTAATTATGTCATAAATATTACCATAGAACAGTGATGGCGAACCTTTTTCAGACCGAGTGCCGAACTGCACAAAAAAACCCCGTTACTACCCAAAAGGGGGGGGATAACCGGCCAGTTTCCCTGAATATTTTGGTTTTGGGTTTTAGAAAAAAAAAACTGGACATTTTTAGTTTTGGGTGAAAAAGAACTTTTATGAAAGGTAAAAAGTTAAAAGATGCTTAGAAACAAAGTCTTCGCAAATTTCCCATGCTCCCAACTAAAAATTTGAAAGTAAATTAGTGTATTTTCCAGGGTGATGTACCCCCTTTTTTTTTGTATTATCAGGAAGATGAGGGAAACATGCCAAATTTTTGTGAACTTGCTGTTTAAAAAAAAAAAGTATTTTCCCCTTCCCAATTTCTTAATCTTTTGGATGTTTGTCCCACTTAAATTTTTCCCCATCACCAAAAAAAAATTTAAAAATATCAAAAACCCCTAAAAAAAGAATACAAAATCAGTTTAAAAATGAAGGTCTTAGAGAAAGGGAAAATTGTAATCTCCGGGTTGCCAAAGGATTCCTTTTTTCATAAATTCCCCAAAAAAGGAAAAATTATTCAACACACCCTGAGTCCCACTAGAAGATACTTTTAAAAATCGAGTCCAGCGCAGGGGAAAGTGATGTTAGCAGCTACCACTGATTTTACAAAAGGCAAGGGTTTTTAAATTCAACGTGTTTGGGTGAAGCACAGATTTTAAAATCAGCGGCTGCAGAAATTTTGTTTTATGCTTTTTGGCGCATCGAAGAAGAGTATTTGAAAGGGTGTTTTTACCTGAAAGAAACAAGGAATGTATCTACAACCGTACAGGTTTTTTTTGTCAAAAGACATAAGACCAGAAAAAGTGGTTTCAATTGCAGTGATGGCGCCCCTTTCTATGGTGGGGCAACATCTGGTTTCTTACAGTTTTTTGTTAAAAAAACAAAAAAAAATCTTCGTTCCATTTTTGTATACATAAAGAAGCTTGTGTCCAAAAAGCAGTAAACATTTGCAATGTTCTTAAGATTCAAAAAATTGGTGAATTAAATCACGTTGTGCTCTAAATTGTCGACAGTTTAAAGCTTTTTGAAGATTTTCAGGCACAGTATAATTGAAATTTATGTACAAAATTTCCCGGGTGCGGGGCAAGGATGATCCTGGTTTAGATTGTAGATAAAATTAGGTTTTTAAAATGAAAAAGGGCGGAAACCCACAGCTCTTGATATGGCCTGGTTTTCCAACCTCATATTTTTTAAGATTTTATACCCCTTTTAACATACTGAACAAACAACTACAAGTTGTGGGAAAAAACACAAAAAAGGAGTTTTGTTTTAAAAAATTTAGAGCAAACTGAAAGTTTTTGAACAGACCTTGAAAGGGGCAGCTGAAATTTTTTAAAAAATTTTAAAAAAATTATTAAGAAAATTCTACAACATTGGCAGACAATCCTAAAAAGCCAGAAAGAAAATTTTTAAAGGGAATTTCTAGCAATAGCGCTGAAAAGGCAATTTTAGAAAAAGATTTTTTGGTTCCATAAAGGGACCCGTGTTTTTTTTTTTAAATTCTCCAGATAAAGCCAAATTTGAAGAACTTAAGTGCCCCTGCTTACACTGGTTAGATTTAGGAAATTTAAATGGAGCTTTTAGAATTAAAGAAAGCTCGATCTGGAAAAATAAAAGATATGACTTGTGTGAAACACTTGAGAAGATAGAAGGGATGACAAAGGACGGCACCATTAGTTCTGAAAATGAAATCCAAATAATTTTAAGTCAATGAAAGCACTTGAAATTGCTCTTCTTACTTTGTTTGGCTCATTTTATACTTGTGAGCAACTGTATTCAGTTATGAATGAAAATGCGGTTCCTTCTTATCTGTTGCCCTTTTCCTTGTTTTTTCCAAAACCATTTGCCCCCATCAGAGCCCCGGGTTTTGACCTTTTATCCTTATACCCAAATTTTTCCAAACTTCCACTTTTTTCCTTTTGAAATTGAGCCAACGCTTCTTATGAGTTATTGAAGGAGGTTCTTTGCCTTTTTTCGCCACCTTCTCAGATTGCGTCGCGCAAATTAATTTTTGGGATGCAACCCGATATTGCCCCCTGTAGGTGAAAAGGGAACATTCCCTGTAGATAGGTATATATGACAGCTGTAGGCAAATAGTTGCCATCCCTTAGATAGTTATAGGGTAGGTTATAGGCCATGTATGTCCCTGGCTAGCTCCTTTAATTACACGCTCCCAGGAACCACACCGGGTTTTTACTTTTTGTGAGTAAAACCCCAAGAAACAATGTTGGGGCGATTTTCAGCTGCAAATGTCATAAATTTGTCAATGCTTGCCAAAACTTTAAAATACAAAAAAAAGCCCTTTTTCAGGTGTTTTTGAAGCATGTTTCAAAGTGTATTTTGGTGCGTAAATTTACACTTCAAAATAGCTGTGAAAATTCCCCAAATATGTAAAATCAAAAGCATTTTAGGTTAGATTTTCAAAATATTTAATGGGAGCGGCATGTGCCTTTCCAGCAAGTTGGAACAACTACCCAAAAATTCCCTTTATGTTTTTAACGGGCGTGGATCATCGGGACTAATTTGCAGGAGTCGGAGTCTCATAAAAGGCCGACTCCCCCCCAAAATATTAAAAAGTTGGGCGTTAGTCGATGCAAAGAGCAAAAAATTGGGTCGGCCGGTGCTATGCTCCCATAAACTTCAGCCCTTTTCCATGTGGAGTGTAATTGTAACTGAGCAGGCAAAGGGTGCCCAAAGGGGAAAAATTCTGCTCCCAGCAAACCCATTTCAGCAAAATTTTTCACGTTTCAAAGAAGTAGAAGGTTCAATATTCATCAAATTAATACAAACTTTTTCAATATTCATCAAAATGAAGTGGCTGAGGCGATTCCTTTATTCCCTGAATTGTTTGAGATGTTCCCCGTGGTTCGCTTTTCTCCCAACCCCCAAATTATGTAGAGAAGTCGTTCTTAGCCTGGAAATAATGGACAGATGGAGGTCATGTTCAGGGTCTGATGGAGGTATTTCTATTTTCAGAACAAATTCAGAGACTTCACAAAAAGTTCCAGTGTTTTGCATATTTCAATTTTTTGTTCTAAAGTCAATCCAATAATAATTTTTTCACTGCAAAACAAAATGGGAACAAGGTTTGAGCTTGTGATTTCAGGCTCCATTCTACCCTCCATACGCTTTGTACATGAAGTACATAATTTTATTAACATCATTTCCTACTTATACAAATTTGACCTGCTTTTTTGCATCGCCCTTTGTTTGCAAATCTTTCCGTAACTGCATTTACAGTTTTTCTCCAAAAATCAAAATGTTAAAAATTTTTATTTTGTTGGATTTGGTAATCCACTTTTGGTTTTCAATACGCCCGAAAACCCTTTTGGGCTCTGAATCAGATTCAGTTTTTGGGAAAGTTAAAAATTTTTTTTATCAAAATATGTGAACCGAGGTCTCAAGTTTTTTCTGTATGATAGATGCATAAATGTTTTTTAGGGGTTCCATAGTGTATTGCCCTTTTTTTAGTAATTGCCTGGCGGCGTTGTGTGTGTACATGTATAATTCATGGTGCCCCCAGCCCGCCCGTGGCACCCCGGTTTTCATACTTTTTTTTAGAAAGTTTTTTTGTCGAAAAAATGTTATACTTGGTGTACATTTATTTTAACCCAAGGGAAGGAAGGGGTGCTTCCATTTGGTTTCGTCCCCCCCCTCTCACAGGGGGTAAAAAGGCAGGTTGGGTGCTTTTATTTTTTCTCTTGAATAATGGGGTCGGTTTACCACGAGAGGCCTGATGGCTCGATTTGGGGGAGGGGTAAAGAAAAAAGCAAGGATGCCCATTTTGAGATCACGTTTAAAATCGTGGGCAGCTTTAAAATCTTTTTGATCAAAATATGTGAACCCAGAGTCTCAAAATTTTTTTTCCCGAATCAGATTCAGGCACATCTTGCCAAATCTGTCCCAGGTTTTCCCCCGATTTTTGGAGTTGGACTTGGGTACAAAAAAGCTTTTTTTTCAAAATCTAACCCCCAAGTGTTCAAAAGATCAAAAAAATTGTTACCATTTTACTACAGTAAAGTTATCACTTAAACAGCGCCTGTATGGGAGTGGGGTTTGGGGTTTGGGAAATTGAGGAGTCGGGGGGGTTGGGTTGCCGACCCCCACCCGGGGTTTCAAATGAGGTTTTCTATAAAAAATACTTGTTTTATAAAAAAAGGGGGGAAAAAAAAAAAAAGAGTTTTACTGCAACATTTTTGATGCCTTTTTTTCATCCAAATTTTTATATTTTAAAAATACAAAAAAAACACAGCAGTGATGAAACGGGTAATCCGATACACCTAAAAGGGGGGCTCTAGCCCTGATGAGGGTCCACCAAGCACCAAAAAGCTACAAAACGGAAAAAAGTTAAAATTTTTTGTAAATTATATGAGTGTCGCCCAACTTCCAAATTGAAGTTGGGAAAAAACTCATCAAATCCTCCGTAACAAATTTTTAAAATCCCCAAAAGAAACACACAATAACACCGATCCCGCATAGAAATTCAGTTACCTTAGTCAAGAGTTTGTTTAAAAATTCATAAAGTGCAGCTACAATTACTTTAAAGAAATAGTGTCAGGAGGGGGTACTTACGCTGGGGCCGACTTAACAAAATTTATGGCCCCCAGGCAAGCTGTGCACTGGGCCCCCCAGCAACACAAGCATTTTGGGTGGGTTCTGTACAAATGCATTTTTAAAGGGATTGTTTGGGGTACCAAAAAAAAATACAGCAGATCCCGCAACAGCCCCTTTGGGGATAATAACTATGCTATGAGTTCGTAAAATAAGGCATGACTGAGAAAAAGGCAAAACGTACCCACACGGGCTACATCTGCCTATTTTTCCCTTTTTGATTCTGTTGCGTGCTTCGGGGGGACCTTTTTTCCCCAACCCTGATGGATACCTCAAACAATAAAAATATTGTAGTTTGAACCCCCCTTACAGGAATAGAAAAATTAATTTGATAACAAACTCAATCCTTTCATATGGACGGTTATTAAGCCCCGGACACAGGGCGCATATCTTATTTGGAATTTGTCTTTTTTTTTTTTAAATTCAGACTGTAAATTTTTTTTGCTTTGAAACTGGTGTTCTGTCACAGATAAGGGGGTAATCTCAGTAAATCCCCAAAAATTTAAAATTTGTTGAGGATTTTCATAAATAATAATAATAAAAAATAATCTTTATTCATAGGCCGCATATTCCGCAGCATTTTAAAAAATCAAGGGTAAACATACGTCTTTAAACACATTAAAAGACTTAAAAAAGAGACACAAAGGTGTGAGGGCCCGCCGGAAGCTACAATTATTGGGGTTTGGGGTGAAACATCGGAAGAAGTCCAAGTTTACAATGGCCCTTTTTCATAAATAGGGGGTGGTTACATGAAAAAGGAGAACCTCCACCCAACTTACATCTTATACGATAATCCCTTGAGTGCCAAGGAGGGATGACAGATGTGTGTGATAGCAGTTAAGGGATCTTAGTGGGCCAGACCAGAAAAAGTTTTTGGGGCCCCCTTTAAAACTGTGAGGGTTGGAAGGGCCCTGACGCCCGCGGTAGAATTTTTCCAAAATTTGGTCCCCGCACCGGGAAAATCTTGTGGGCGGGCAGGGGGTTCGGATGATGAGGAATGTAGTTTTTTCATCAGCAGAGCGGAGAGCACGGGTAGGGGCGGTGACAGAGACTGGGAGGATTTGGGGAGGAGCAGTCGTGGAAGTTAGGGTGGAGTGTGATTTTTATCTGTACCCGTACTGGAGGGGCAACCGGCAGTGATGACACAGGGAGGGGCCAGATAGCGGTGGAGAAAAAAGAAAGCCTGGCGCTCATTTGGACAGATTGGAGAGGGGAGAGTTTGCAGAAGGGGACTAAGCAAGGATTTGCAGTATCAGATGAAAAGAAAAGAGCAGAAGGAAGTTTGAGTCTTTTCCACAGTGAGAAAGGACGGTTTTTGGGAGATATTCTTGAGGTCAGTGACAGGAGGGGCAAGGGTTGGAAAAAGGGGAAAAAGGGGAAAAATCAGAATCAAATAAAACCCCTAACAGGGGGCCTGCTGCCTGGGAAAAATGGGGTCCCACATACAGAAACGAAATATCAGGGGGGGGGGGGTTGGTTAGTAGAGGCGGAAAGGACAAAAAAGTTCGTTTAGTGAGGTTTATTTTCAGTGGGAGGGGACATAAAGTCAGGCGGGACGACATCCGGGTTTTGTAGCAAGGCGGAGGATGTCAGGGGAAAGGGGGGGTTAATTGGGTGTATCCGCATAGAAAGGAGGGAACCAAAATCACTGATGGTTTGTCCAATGGGGGCTGTGTACAATGAAAAGAGGAGGGGCCTAGAACTGACCCCGAGGAACCCAACAGCAGAGGAAGAGGAAGGAGGTCGAACAAAAAATGAAAAAGAAGGAGCGGCAGAGGGTAGAACGAAAACCCAAAGCGAGAGCGGTGTCCGGGAGGCCAAGGTGCTGAGCAGCTGAGGAGAATTGTAACCACAGGGTTCAAATGCGCTAGAGACCCAAGAAAGCGCAAGGTTGTTACCCAAAATTTTTTGCGTAGGAAATCATTTAGACTTTAAAACAAAGGCATTTTCCGTGGAGTTAGGTGCGGAACCGGATTGAAAGGGGGGCAAAAGAGATTTAGAGAAAATACGGATTACAGGTAGACCAAGCTTCCAGGATTTTAGAGATAAGGGCAGGTTTAAAGGAGGTGGGGATTTTCAACGGGAGGGGTCCAGGGGGGCTTTTTAAAGTAAGGGGGTTATGATGGGTTTTTTGAAGGGAAGGGGAAAGACCCCCGTGGGAGAGAGAGGGTTTACAGATAGCAGAAGGTGAGGGGAAAGATGGGTGGGGGGGGTGGGGGGGGGGGGGGGGTGGGGGGGGGGGGGGTTTTTTTTTTTCTTGTTTTTTTTTTCTTCCCGCGTGGGGCAAGGGGGCGAGTAGATTAAGGAAAGGCGGGGGGACAAAGGATGGGTATTATTTGGGGGGTTTGGAGTGAGTTTTTGCCGGTATTTAAATTTTGTTTTGAAATGATGGCCCGGTCTTCAGCACAGAGGTCAGTGCCGGCCTGGCTTTAGGCTTAGGGGGAGTGGAAAGGTTCAAAGAAGCGTTTGGGGGTTTTTGTGTAGGGGAGATGAGGGAGGGGAAATATTTTTGTTTGGGGCAGTGAAGGGCATGTGATAAGCCAATGAATTTGGTTTTGGGGAAAGTCTCATAGTTTTACTTTCTCCACGCCGTCAGACCCTGGTCACGCGGAAAACGACGAGGTGTTGTTAAGGCGCGGGGGTCGACTCGGGGGTGCGGGTGTGAGTGGTGCCAAAAGTTCCGGGGGGTTGTGAGAGTTTCATTGAAAAGTTGACACCTGTCGGACAGGAGAGGAGGGATTTGGGGGATTTAGGATGATGGGGCGTATTCCAAATATAATGGGGGAATTTCTGAATGGATGATGGGCGGGTTTTTCCGAGAACTGAGAAAGGAAATAAGGAGATAAGGTTTTGGAGAGAAGACAAGGAGAAATTGTGAATTAAAATTTAAAAGATGACAAAACCAGATCCCCGAGATTTCCCCCTCCTTTTGGGTTGGGGACGTAAACTGGAGAGGGGCCGAAGGGTTAAAGAAAAAACTTGAGGAGAAGGAACTGGGGCATCAATTGGGGGTTTTGAAAAACAACCCCGATAGAGTGGGCATTTCAAAGAGAGGGGAAATTGGGAGCCAGGGGGCAAAAAGAACAGAAACTGGCGGGGAGAGCGGGGGGTCTGTAGACAACTGCACTCTGATGGAAAAGGCTAAAGGGGTTGAGGGTTGGACCCAAGGGGGGGAAAGTGGGAAGGGAGGGGGTTTAGGAGGGGGAAAACCAGGGGGAAAATTTCATGGTGGAGAGAGAATAAAAGAAAAAAAACCTCCACCCGGTGTTTTTTTATTTTCGGGGGGGGTGTGGGTGAAGTTTTTTGCCCCCCAATAGGTGAGGCGGCAAAGGGGAAGCGGTGTCAGAAGGGGAGCCATTTTCGTGAGGGCCACAGGGTTGAGGGATTTTGGGGAGAAAAAAGGGCTGAACAGCATGAGTTTGTTGCAGAGGAACGGGGCGTTTTCCCAAGAGCACATTTAAAAGGGCAGAAAAAAAAGTACAGCAAGGCTAGGGTTACAGGGTTTCTAGGGAGGGGAGGGGTGGGTTTACGTAAAGGAAGGGGCCCGGGTTTGGGGGGGTCCCCCCGCAGCGAGAAGCAGGGGAAATGAAAAGAGACGCGATGGGGCAGTGATGTTGAGCGGCGTTTGTGCAGTAAAGGAGTGGAGGTTTTTGGGGGGTTGAAAAGGAAAATAGCGTGGGGATGAGTACAAGGTGAGGGAAGGGGAAGGACTTATTGGGTTTAAAATTTGTCTGAGGGGAAGATAGGGTTAAGAAGGGGGCAATGGCTGCAAATAGAAATTTTAAAGCAAATGGTAAAAAGGAGTATGCAAAGAAGTGAGAAAAATTACAAAAAGGCGAGAGCCCTGCCCCTTCTGCTCAATTCAGGGTAATTGAGGATTGCCCTTTTAATTGCCCCTCAAAATTTTGGGACAAAAATTTGGCCCCCAGACCTCGGTCCCCGACCACGCCGCAATTATCCCAAATATGTGATTCAAAATGAGCATTTGGGGCCCTTTAGGGCGTAAACGGGTGGAGCCAAATACTCTGTACAGAGCAAAACTTTAAGGGAGTAATGGGATTGGGCTAAAACAAAAAAAACGATAAATTATGGAAACAGGCATGGCGAAAAAATCTAGACAAAAATGTCCATTTAAACTAAGCAGAGACGTAGACAAAAAAATGCGGGGGGGGGGGGGGTGCCTGGCTTTCTGTTCCCAGACAGGACGTACCATTTAAACAAAAAAGAAGGGAAACTAGAATAAATGCGGTGGGGTGCCTGGGACTTGCTGTTCCCAGAAGGACGTACCCTTTAAACTAAGCGAGACAGTAGACAATAATGCGGTGGGGTCCTGGGGCTTGCGTTCCCAGCAGGGGTACCATTTTTAAATAAGCAAGACAGCAGACAAATTTTTGCGGTGGGATGCCTTGGGGCTTGGTTCCACAGCGGGCGTCCATTTAAACTAAGCGAGAAACAAATAAATGCGGGGGGTGGTGGGGTTGCGTTCCAAGACAGACTCCATTTTTAAAATAACGAGACAGTAGACATATATCGGGGGGATGCCTGGGACTTTCTGTTCCCCAGGGCAGGACACCCTTTTAAAAAATGAAAGAGGCGATCAGAAATTTTTTACGGCTCCCAAATCTGGTTTTAAATTCAGGGATAATCGAGGTTGCCACTTCTAAATGCCCTTGAAATTTGGCCCTGAATTTGGCCCCCGCCTCGGTCCCAGAACAGCCTGCAACTTTACTCAACTAGGGTGAGTTCAAAATGACATTAAAAAATTAAATGTGACAGGGGGAGCTGGTGTCCTCCTGTCCTCTTTATCTCTTGTTTTTTTGGTGGTCAATTTTCATTTCAAAGCCAGTTGGGGTTTAGCGTCACGTTCCTTTCAGACGTCACCATTTTGGGAAAGTAAATGGGTTGGGGTGGGGAACGACAATGGCACGTGATGCTGAAGCCAATCATGCTTTAAAAAATGAAAACTTCCACCAAAAAAAGAGAAAGAGAAGACAACTAAAATAATATTTTATAGATGGCTGTGTGTCCTGGGGGCTTGGGGTGGCCAAACCACATGAAATTGTTAAATTTTTTACATACCAGTGGTGTGTGTTGTGTGTGTTGTGTGTAAATAATATATATAATATATATATAATAATAAAAAAAATATATATATATAAAAAATATACCTGTCTTCCGTTTTTTAAATTTAAAAATTTTTTCCCCTCCTACAATAGATAAAAAATTTATATACAGGGTGTATATATATAAAAAAAAATATAATATTTTCCAGGTGAAATTTAGCATGTGTGCATAATTATAACTTTTTAAATTTTCCCCAGTGTGTATGCATGCTGGGCAATATTATATAATATATTTATATATTTATATATAAAATATTTATTTTAAAGTGGGGTAAGTATATTATTTTTTTAAATTTTAATTTTTTTAAAAAATAAAAATGCAGGGGGGGGAAATTTTACAAAAACAACAAGTAAGACAGAGAGGACAGTAATCTTTTTGAGTGGAACACTGCCCGGGGGTGGGGATTTCTTTGGGTTCACCTAGCTATGACGTGTTCCCCCCTGGTCTTTAGTGGGCTTGGAGGAACCTGTTATCAATCAGCTTGACTCCCGAAGTGTGACTCTGTCCGGGCTGCTCTGGACGTGCGGGACAGGACATCCAGGTACCCACAATAAAAGTATATTTATTTAGGAAGCGTCAGCAGCTACTCACTCCTTTTTGTGACCCCCCGTCTTTTGCTCCGGCAGTAAAAAGGGGGCCAAGCCTTAATTTTAAACTCCGAGATGGAACCCTAAGGGGGCCCCCCAATAAGAACTGGCCTGCCCCAGGGGTAGAAAGCCCCCAAAAAAGAGGATTGTTCTTCAGCAAAACAACCAGGCACCCATGTCACATACCTGGTATGCTGGTACCCTAGAAAACCCCCGCACGAGCTCAGTCATGTGGCCCCGCCTCCTCCTTTTTTCTTTTCCCAGGAAAAAGAAAGGGGGGGGTTCACAGGAGGAGCGTGGCCACACACAAAATGCACAGGACACAGAAAGCCTGAATCAATTTTTAAAAGCGCGATGGGCGCGGTCGCGTGCCGCAGGGAGGCCCTCGGGGCCAGTTTGCCACCCGCTGCCCTAGAATATACTTGAAACAAATAAAAAAGTAAAAGGGAAAATTGAAAAAAGCTATTGCGCCAGTTTTCAAGTGTTTTTTTTACGGCGGTTCACTCTCCTATAAATGATGTTTCTTGTTTTCACAGGTTTTTTCCAACTGGTAAATGTAAAAGGGTTTGTTTGTTTTGGGGACCCAAAAAAAATTCAAAACATTTTCTATTTTTGAAATTTATGCCTCGGCGCCATTTTGTGCAGCCAATATATTTTTATTTGTACTAACACCTACGGACGTGAGTGAGGGGCATTTTTTGCGGGCTTAAGTGCACTTTTTATTGCTACCATTTTGGAAGTGTGCAACTTTTTTGCCACTTTTTTCCCAAATTTTACAGATGTAAATGACCAAAAAAAACCCCAATTTTTTCCGTTTTGGGAAATTTTTCCCCCCCTACATGTTTAGCTATAGGTAAGTGAAAAATTTTTAAAGAAAGGGTGCAGATGTTGCGAACAAATATTGTAACTTTTATTATTTGTAAAATGGCGAAAGGGGGATTATTTGAACTTTTAATATTTTTTTTATACTTTGAAACATTTTTTTTTCTTTTTTACTTTAACTTTGAGTCCCTCTTTGGTGCTTCACCACTAGGGGAGCTATAATATTTATAGCCTAATGCATTGCATAGACAAGATGGCAGTTTCCCTGCTTCCTGCTTGGGGCCTTTACAAGGTTTCCAGCTGCCATGTGAATCGATCTGGGCACCACGATTTTGCCACGGGTGCCCCGATCACAATGAGGAATGGTGCACAGCACCGTTTTTTATTTATTTAGATATGCCGTGGCATCTAAGGGGTTATACAGCACGTTCGGGCGGCGCCGCTCACATGCACTGTAAGCGACAGGTGTTAGTTGCAATTAGCTGCTAACACCCGGCGGCTGTGATCGTGCTGCGATCCTGCTACAAAGCCTCTTACCGGCATCAGGACGTATCCATACGTCCTATGTCAGTAAAGGTAAAAGGGATTTTATCATTACTTGTTTTCGCAGACTTGAGCGAAAAGGGGACGTGTCCCGTCCACCTGCTGCAGAAACAGCTATTTATGCACAGATTAGCTCAGATCTGTTTGGGTAAAGCAAACCAATTGCAAAAGTGCTTATTTTTACTGTCTCCATCATTAGAGATATGATCTTTGTAGCAAGAAAACCCCTTTAAAATCTTGTTGTATATGCTATGATAAAGGGCGGTCCTATGAAGCTGTGGAACACTATAGGCAACAACCAATCAGAGCGCCTCTTTAATTTTTCCAGAGCACTATATGAAATGAAAGGGGCGTTCTGATTGGTTGCTATGGGCAACAGAGTTTTAGACTTGCATGTGGCCCTATGTTTTTCTAAAGATAGTTAATTTTCCCAGCTGATGCACGAGCCAGGAAGAGGGAATGGGGCACCGCTGAGCTAATCTAATTCCATAGAGCTGACAGAATAACATTGGTGCAGGACCCAACCAGAGGTAAGAGGGTGCCACTGAGCTAATTATCCCATAGACATAACAGGATAAGAGAGGTGCAGGAGCCAATTAGAAGGAAGGCTATTTCAGATTTAATTTTGACTAACAGACTTTACATAGTAACAAAGGTTCTGGTTGGGGGCACCTGGGAAATCGTGACCACAATATAATAAATTAACACTTATCCTTCATTAAAATTTAATGTCGAGGAGCCATAAAAACATTGAATTTTAGAAAGGTTAAAGGGGTTTGCTTGCTACAATCATGTCTCTGATGGGCACAGTAAAAAAAAAGCACTTTTGTAATTGGTTTGCTTTACCTAAGTCTCTTCGTATAGCAGATCTGAGCTAATCTGTGCATCTATAGCTGTTTCTGCATGTCCCCTTTTCGCTCAAGTCTGCGAAAATGAGTAATGATAAAACCTCTTTACTGGCATAGGACGTATGGATATGTCCTAATGCTGGTAAGGGGCTTTGTAGCAGGATCACAGCACAATCCCGCTACACAGCCGCCGGGTGTTAGCAGCTAATTGCAACTAACACCTGTCGCTTACAGTGCATGGACGCAGTGCCGCCCGAACGTGCTGTATAACCCCTTAGACGCCGCGGCACATCTAAATAAATGAAAAACGGTGCGCAGCACCGTTCCTCACTGCGATCAGGGCACCCGTGGCAAAATCACGGGGCCCAGATCAATTCACATGGCAGCTGGAAGCCTTGTAAAGGCTTCCATTGCCGCCATGTTTTGAATTCCCCCACTTGAATTTCAGAAAGGTAAAAGGGGTTTTCTTGCTACAAAGTTCATGTCTCTAATGATGGGGACAGTAAAAATAAGACCTTTTGTAATTGGTTTGCTTTACCTAAGTCACTTAGTATAGTAGATATGAGCTCAACTGTGCATCTTTAGTTTTTTCTGCAGCAACTGGTCAGGACACACCCCCTTTTCTGTGATTGGCTGGCTGACATTTCATTCAGCCTGTTGGGACACGCCCCTAGATGGGAAACACCTCTCCCCTCATATAACACCTTTCAGAAAGGTTAAAGGGGTTTTATCATTAGAGGCTTTCCCAGACTTAAGATGTCTTTGTCAGTTTCAACTTCAAATACAGGGGTGTGTATTTTCTACCCGGAGGCATGTCTTCCCACACTGAATAGTTGTGTCATCCTCATTCTGTGTTAGCAGTGGAAGGGAATAAAAGACAGAAGAAAAAGCTCGGGCCCCTGCGCTCATCCATTCAAACCTCGAGGAATATTGTTAATAAAGGTTTTATTAAGTAAAAGACAAACTCCTGAAAGAGCTAAAACCTTATAAAAACATAAAGGAATAAAATCGCTTTTGACACGTTTCTCGCTGTATACCAGCGCTACTTCAGGAATCGTGATTATAAAATTGCCGGGAAAAGACAGTCATTTAAATTACATTCAAGCATCTCATTGGACAGTGGGAATCAGCCAATCAGATCAATAGAGACAATAAGCCGTTATACTCTATGAGAAACAATTGACCAATCAAGGGAAAGGCGGTACAGTTTAAAATTCAGGAATAGGCATAGAAGAGTCTTGTGATTGCCTAAAAAGACGGGGGCTTGGCTCGCTCGGCCAATCAGGAGGCGAGCTACTCCGTTCTACTGAAGTCTATGGGGAAAAAAGAATAGATGGAGGAGATGCTCGTACCATTGTAGTGTGGGGAAAAATATAGTGATATGATTGGTTAGTGAACTGAGCGGCAAATACAATCTGTCCAATAGCGAGTGATGTGACGATGATAGTGTAGAGCAGTGGTCTCAAACTGCGACCCTCCAGCTGTTGGGAAACTACAACTCCCATCATTCCCACTGTTACAGATTATATAAATGCATGATGGGAGTTGTAGTTTCCCAACAGTTGGAGGGCCGCAGTTTGAGACCACTGGTGTAGAGCAATGAGCGCATTGCAGGGCGCATTGCAAAACCCATACTGTCTATACAAAATCTATTACAGCCCTGTGATTGGCTAGAAACAGAGGGGCTCATCTCAGGGAACCAATCAAAATGGGAGTTAATCGTTCCATAGAGTTCTATGGAGAAAGGTAGCTCGTCCTGTGATTGGTCCGGAGGGACAGGGGCACGGCCTTCTGGGCCAATAGGAGAGCGAGCGACACGCTATGGGATTTTTAATGTATTAGACGCTCTCAATTTACCAGCAGTGTAACAGGATAAAATGGTCACTTATTCAGGTTTAAAAAGATCCATGTCTTCCACTGCAAACACCCGCTGCTGCGATTCTTGCTGCTTCGGAGAGGAGACCCACGGTTGCCACCGAGAGACTCAGATCGAGTCCTGTAAATGCTTATGAGAGTTGTGCCTCTAGATTAGCTGCACAACTCAATCAGGTGAGCCTGCAGACTGCTGTTCACTGCATACACTGTATACTGTACGGACATATTTCACCATAGGAGCGCCACCTCTGTATTTTCTTCTCTTAGCAGTGGAAGGGTGAGTTTGTCAGCTCTACAGCCCTCCTGTTGTGCTTCTCATGTCTACAAAGCTCTCAGCTGCCTCCCAGGCTGCACAAACTCCTTGTAACCAGAGCTCCTGCATTGCTGCAACCAGTTATACATACAGAACTGATGAAACAAATGTGAGGAATGCACACTGCCTCCCCCTCCTCCTGTTATCAAGCAGGAGATAGAGCAGACTGTATAAAGCTGTGTTCCATGGGGGAGTACAGTGTATAAGACTGTGTTACATGAGGGGAGAGTGAATCTATCAGTGTAGTGCTAGTGAAATATGTGACTATTTGATGTCATAATTTCCATTTCTTGTATATTAAGCTAATTATAATTTCCATTGTTGTATCAAGTTATAATCACACAGGCTTGCATACCTCTGTTTAGCTCTCAAGCCTACAGACTTCACTTAATTTACGACCTAATGGGGAAACTTTGTGCTCTAAGTGGACACAGTACGTAGGTTGTGGCTGCCTGTTTTTTTTGTTTAAGACATATAAGAACCAGATAGGCTTTGGTGATTTAGAAGCTCTTATACCCAGTGCTGAGGACGCTCTCGCTGGTGTTGTCCCCGGAGTATCCTGTTTTCGCCATTAAGCTTCTCAATGGCTGAAGTTATAAAAAACAGGTGATGTTATAAGCTCTGAGGTGAAGTTTGTAAGTATTTAACCTTTGTAAATACATATTTAGCAAAACTATCCCCAATGTCACACTATTTTCTGTAACCAGTTTATTCTCTTACTTATATGTAATATTTGGTCATAATTTATTCCTATGTTAAATAAAATTGTGTTGTATCCTGACTGATTGGCCTTCTTTAAAGCTGTACCTAGAAACTGTATTGACAAAACTTGGCAAAACAATCAGCTAGTCAGTAATTGCCCAGAACGTTCACCCCAAAGCTGGGAGATGAGCATAGAGCCAGCAGCCATCTCAGGCAGTTCGTTTCACTTTTGTTTTCGAGAGCTCAGATGGGAATAAGCACATAGTGCAGGCAGCAAATCACAGCACAGGGGACGTTTCCCATCCAGGGGGTGTGTCCCAACAGGCTGAATGACATGTCAGCCAGTCACAGAAAAGAGGGCGTGTCCCGTACAGCTGCTGTAGAAATAGCTGTAGATGCACAGATGAGCTCATATCTGCTATACTAAGCGATTTAGGTAATGCAAACCAATTACTAAAGTGCTTATTTTTTACTGTCACCATCATCTGAGATATGATCTTTGTAGCGAGAAAACCCTTTTAATTTCAATCTTCTTAGAGAGGCCCTAAATCTCATTGACTGGGACAAAGTCTTCAGAAAGAACAGATAATAAATGGGAAATTTTTAGAAGCATCTTAAGCTCTCACTGTGAGAGGTACAGACCTTATGGAATTAAAATGAATTGAAACCGAAACAAAACAATGTGGATCAATAGATGTAAAGGAGCGAAAAAATAGAAAGCACTTTAGCTTCCTAAACAGGAGGGCAGTGAGGCGGCACTAAAATGCTATAAGGAATAAAAATAACAATGTTTGAAATAATGATAAAGACAGCAAGGCTGGAGACAGAAAGGCACAGAGGAGAGGCCAAAGAGAGGAAAACTAACTCCAAAATATTCTCCAACTATAGGAAAAAGAGTAAAACTGAAAATGTTGGCCCTTTGAGAAGTAGTGAGGGAGGTGTTGTAGAGGGCGATGAGGAGAAAGCAAACCTATTAAACAATTATTTTTTCACCGTATTTACTGAGAAAAATGACCTTCCTGTTGATAGACAGAGAGATGAGGTAAACTCCACCTTAAATGTTTCTTTTCTAACCCAGGAAGAAGTGCAGCTCCGCATTTAAAAGATTAAAAAAGAAAAATCACCAGGTCCTGATGGTATACACCCCCGTGTCCTAAGGGAACTTAGTCATGTGTAGGCCCCCTATTCTTAATATTTATGGACTGTATAATAACAGTGTATGTCCCAAAGAATTGGCGCAGAGCAAATGTGATGCCAATATTCAAAACGGGGGTAAAAAAGTGACCGGAAACTATAGATCGGTGAGTTTAGCCTTTGTTGTAGGTAACATGTTTGAATATTTTTTATGAGATGCTGTTCTCGAGTATCTCAAAGAAAATACATGTATACCTCCGTTCCAGCATGGGTTTATGGAGGATCGGTCCTGTCAAACTTATCTCATCAGCTTCTATGAGGAGGTTAGTTCTAGACTGGAACAGGGTGAAACATTGGATCCCAGATATCTAGATATTTCTAAAGCATTTGATACTGTGCCACATAAAGGGTTGATAAGTAAAATGAGACTTCTTGGATTGGGTAAAATGTTTGCACGTGGGTAAGTAAGTGACTCCGTGATGGGGGAAAAAAAAGGATGGTGATTAACGGTTCATATTCGGACTGGATCCCTGTTATTAGTTGGGTACCACATGGGTCAGTATTGAAGAGGTCACCACAGGGGTCAGTGTTGGAGAGGTCACTGTTACTAGCGGGGTACCACAGAGGTTAGTAATATGTCCTTTCCTCTTATATCTGTAACACCTTATTCCTGATTATTCGTAGTTGTAACCTCCATCCCCCCCCCCCTTTTTTTTGTTCTTTTGGCAGCAGTCTCCAATTTTGTATTATTTTTAAGGATCAGCTAATCGATCTTAACAAAGTGGAATTTGTTTTAGAATATTAGGAAAAATTAGATTTTAAACGAAGCCGAATTTCCTGTCAATTCGTTGTAGCAAATCTAAAATGGGCACAGGCACATGGCGTGATAGGGGCAAAGAACTTTGGGAGAAAGGAACACCCTCAATGCCATGACATGCAGCCAGCCAGCTTCTGTGATGTCACAACCCTATAAATAGGTCAGCCATTTTATATTCTGCCACTTGCCACTGTGTCTCTTATATACACCGATCTCTCTGCAGCAGCACTAGATTGCACTCTGTACCAAATACTTTCGATTTGATAGTTACTGGGGAGAAATACCTTTCAACTACACACTGTGTGTGTGTTATATACACACATATTCTTGAAACAGTGTTTTGTATTTTGGGATATTGCTTTCTGTGCCAAACAATTAGATCACCACAATAAGTCAAAAACGTATCTTAGAAATATAGTGTGTATTTGTCATATACACACTGTCCATTACAGGCAGGTTATTATTTAAGGATATCATTCTCTGGGCCAAAGAAAATTTGTGACACTTATTTGTTTGAAAAAACCCTTTAAAAAAACTTCGTCCACTTATTGTGGTGAACTATTTCGTTGCGGTCACTGATCATTTTGCCCTTCCTTTGATCTGTCAGTGTCTGCTTTCAATCGGTCAATAATCATTTTCATTCCTGCTGACAGATCAAAGGAAGGGGAAAACCAAACATAGTGGCAACATCTTGGGTGGTGGAAACAGCATTAGGAAACCACAAGGTGGTCGAGCGAGAGAGTGGTCAGTTGGCAGTAGCATGAGTAGGCCACAGAGTGGCACAGTGACAGATTGTGGAGGTGGCAGCAGCAGAAGTAGGCCACAGAGTGGCACAAATACAGACACTGGAGGCGGCAGCAGCATGAGTAGGCCACAGAGTGGCACAATTACAGACTGCGGCGGTGGCGGCAGCATAAGTAGGCCACAGAGTTGTACAATGACTCATTGTGGAGGTGGCAGCAGCATGAGAAGGGCACAGATTGGTACATTTATACAATGTGGAGGTGGCAGCAGCAGCACCAGGCCAGAGAGTGGAAGAATGACATAATTTTGAGGTGGCGGCAGCTAGGTGACCTAATGATGAGGTGGCGGAAGCAGCATCCAGCCAGAAAGTGACATGGTGACATAGCCTGGAGGTGACGAGCAGCATGAGGAGACCTGAGTGGTGAGGTGGCAGCAGCATCAGAAGGCTACATAATGGCCCAGTGAAGAGTGGGGAGGGAGGTGGCAATACCAGTTCATGGTAAAGATGGTAGGTGATAGAAGGAGCAACTGGCAGCAGATGTGTGGCATCAGGCAGGTGGCAGCATCAGAATAGTAGCTGAGGCAGGTAGCCAGAAGAATTCAGGGTCTACTCCAGGTGCTACCTCTCTAGCCGGACTCAGACTCAGGTTGCTGCTGACGTAGCTGGTATTGCTCCTACCCCCCCCCCCCCCCACAGCAGCTATGGCAGTGATACGTGAGTGCTGAGGATAGATGATGGTGCGGATCGGCCGTGGCCAACTAACTACATAGGATGTCTCTATAGTACGGTTATCATTCCAGCCCTCGCCCATCTCTTCAACCTATCATTAACCTCTTGTACCTTTCCTTCCTCTTTTAAACATGCTACCATCACACCCATCCTTAAGAAACCATCTCTTGACCCATCCTCTCTGTCCAACTATCTCACTGCTTCCATTCACCTCTAAACTCCTTGAACAACACGTCTATCTTCAACTGTCCTCTCATCTCTCCACCAACTCTATCCTTGACCCGCTGCAATCAAGCTCCGACCCCACCACTCTTCCGAAACTGCCTTAACCAAAGTAACCAACTGGCAAAGCCTCACGCCACTGCTCTGTGCTTCTCCTCCTAGACATGTCCTCTGCCTTTGACACTGTCGACCATTCACTTCTGCTACACATCCTCTCCTCCCTTGGCATCACGGACTTGACCCCTTTCCTGGATCTCCTCATACCTCACCGATCGGGCATTCAGTGTCTCTCATTCTCGCACCACCTCCTCCTCCCGCCCACTCTCCATTGGTGTCACCCAGAGGTCTGTCTTGGACCCACTACTGGCCACATGTATGATTGGGCTTTTCGCCCGTTTTCTGGCGTATACTTCACCTCCCAGCCCGAATCCCCCTGTCGGACGCAGGGATGCAGTGTTAGGCGCAGCGTTCGCCACTTTCAGCTGCGCCCCGCATGAAGGGGCGGGCAGTGGGCGCGGGGTAGGCGTTCCGGGGCGAGACGCGGCGCGCTCGAAAGCTCCGAGGCAAAGCGAGGCGCAGTGCAGCACTCGGCAGCTCCGACTGGCAGACCAGGTTTTTTTTGGTCTAAATGCTCCGACAGAGGCAAAGTGAAGCAGGATCCGACCATGCGATTAAGGTGATAGTAGATCTCGACAGTAATCTCGGCGCTCCTCTCCGTGCAGCAGGAGTATGATTCCGAAAATATTGCCTTTTTTAAAGGCGGAAAAACAGTGTCAGAAAAGAGCTGAACGTAAAAAATAAACATACTTAATAAAAAAAAAACACTTTCCAAAACTCTAGAACGGCGCAATATCAAGAATTAGGATATTGGAAATTGCCGGGAAATACAGTAATACAAATTCTGAAAGCTATTCTCATTGGTCGGCATAAACGCAAACAGAAAGGAGCGACAGTCAACCCTTAAAACCTATCGGGAAGGATTGACCACTCAGAATCCCCGGCGGGATAAGTCAAAATCCCGTAAAAAGACCGAAAAGAGCTGATTGGCCGAGCTAGCGGGGGCTTGGCTAGCTCGGCCAATCAGAATAGGAGCGACAAAGGACCCCTTCTAGTCCCATGGAGTTTAGACCAATCAGAATCCACGGCGGGATAATTTAAAATACAGTAAAAGACAGAAAAGAGCTGATTGGGCTGAGCTAGCGGGTGCTTGGCTATCCCAGCCAATCAGAGCGCGAGCTACTTCTCCATTATAGTCTATGGAGTATGGGCGCACTGAAATCTCGGCTCTCAGCGCCGTGCGGCAAGAAGTATAATCAAAATGATTTTTTATTAAATGTAAAACATTATCAGAATAAAGAGCCGAAACCCTTCTTTACAAATTTAAAACAGTTTTAAAATCCCGAAACAACGCGTTGTCGCCGAGACCGGCGCTACATAGGGAATTGCAATAGAGGAATCCCGGGAAATACAGTAATTCAAATTGTTTAAGCTATTCTCATTGGTCGCAGAAGCCAGCCAATTCAGAATAGGAGCGACAAAGGGCCCATTATATTCCTATGGAGAATTGGACCAATCAAAATCAAAGGCGGGACCGTACAAACTACCGTAAAAAGGCAGAAACCAGCTGATAGGATGAAGTGGCTGGGGCTCGTCCAGCTTAGCCAATCAGAGCGCGAGCTACTTTCTCATAGAGTTCTATGGGGAAAAGAAATTCTGAGCGCGCTTGTGATTGGCTAAGTTTTAAAAAAAGGCGCGGTTATTTGGACCAATGGGAGAGCGAGCGACGCTCCTATGGTTTTCTAATTTCAATCTGAAAAAAAAACGGTACATGGCCGAAATCAAATTATAAAGACTACAGAAGTTGTCCCGATGTGTATATAAAAACGAATGATAATATGGGGGTAACGAAAAAAAAAAATTAATTCTATAAAATCAAAGTTTTTTTTCCTTATTTTCGTTGCAAACCCCTACTATTGATCCCTTTGGCTAACGAAAATAAAGAAAATAAAAATGATTTTATAGAATTAATATTTTTTTTCGTTACCCCATATTTATCATTTGTTTTTATTACACATCAGGACCACTTCTGTAGTGTTATAATTTGATTTCGGCCTGTACATTTTATTTCAGATTGCATTAGAAAACCCATAGGAGCGTCGCTCGCTCTCCCATTGGTCCAAATAACGGCGCCTCTTTTAACTTAGCCAATCACACAGCGCGCTCAGAATTTCTTTTCCCCATAGAAAATCTATGAGAAGTAGCTCGCGCTCTGATTGGCCCAAGCTGGACGAGCCCCCCCCGCTTCAACCAATCAGCTCGCTTCTGCATTTTTACTGTATTTTGAACTGTCCCGCCTTTGAATATGATTGGTCAATTTTTCTCCATAGGATATTTAAAGGGACAAAGTCGCTCCTATTCTGATTGGCTGGTTTTATGCCGACCAATGAGAATAGCTTAAACAATTTGAATTACTGTATTTCCCGGCATTCTCTCTATTGCAATTCCTTGTAGCGCCGGTCTCGGCGACAAACGCGTTGTTCGGGTTTTAACTGCTTTATTTGTAAAGAAGGGTTTTGCTCTTTTCTGATAATGTTTTGACAAATTAATAAAAATGTTTTTTTTTATTAATACTTTATGCCGCACGGCGCTGAGAGCCGAGATTTCAGAGCGCCCATCTCTCCATAGACTATAATGGGAGAAGTAGCTCGCGCTCTGATTTGGCTGGAATAGCCAAGCCACTGCTAGCTAGCCAATCAGCTCTTATCTGTCTTTTTTACTGTATTTTGAACTGTCCCCTTTGATTTTGAAATTTGGGCCAAACTTCTCCATAGGATTAATGGGACTTTGTCGCTCCTATTCTGATTGGTCAATAATTCTCCATAGGCTAGAATGGGTCCCCTGTCGCTCCCATTCTGATTGGCTGAGCTAGCCCAAATCCCGGTAGCTTAACCCAAACAGCTCTTTTCCGCATTTTTACCGTATTTTGAACTATCCCGCCGTGGATTCTGATTGGTCTAAACTTCCCCCTAGGTTTTAATGGTTCACTGTCGCTCCTCTTCTGCTTGGCCGGTTTATGCCGACCAATCAGAATAGCTTTCTGATTTTGAATTACTAATATTTCCCGGCAATTTCCAATATCCTAATTCTTGAATTAGGATATTGGAAAGTGATTTTGTTTTTATATTTTTTATTTTTTAGGTTTCAGCTCTTTTCTGAGAATGTTGAACGCCTTTATAAAGGCAATTTTTGATTCATACTCTGCACCGATATGTGGAATGATTTCTCGCTGTTCCAGCCTGTCTCGCATCGGAACTGTTTTTCGGCGCAGCCCCGACCGGCGCCTAAGTCCCGCACTGCGCCCATGTCCCCCCCACTGCCCCCACACACAAATGGCGAGGCGCAGGGACCTTTTCCCCGCATGTATGACCGCACTACCTCCGGCGCCGAATCCTAGGCGCAGCGCCGCACTGCGTCTCGGACCCGCACTGCACCTAAAACACAGGCGAGGCGCGGCGGACTTAACATGCTATGTATGAGCTCGCCCCGGCCCCGACATAAATCAGGCGCAGATTCCGCCGGAAAACTGGCCCCGACCCGTCGGGATTCATACATGTGGCCCTTGGTCTATATACACTATATATACAAGTTCGCTGCCTTGGGATCTTTGACTCCAATCTGTCCTTCAAACCGCAAATCCAAACCCTTATCTCTGCCTGCCGCCTCCACCTGAAAAATATCTCCTGAATCCGCTCATTCCTTCACTTTGAAAGCACAAAAATGCTTGTCCATGCCCTCGTCATATCATGCCTAGACTATTGCACCATCCTTCTCTGTAGCCTCCCATCTAGCACCCTCGCTCCCCTGCAATCCATCCGCTTGGATCATCAAGAAATCATTAATGCCTTTTCTCTGTTCATAGAGTCAGTCCAACATATGGAGGCTGGAATTCCAACGGGTGGAAACGTCGCATGTGTTAGGGGAGGCCATTGTGCCGCTGCAACTCAAGGAGGGTGTGCTTGGAGGTGTAGGAATGGCTGAAGTACATGCAAAGTTTCCTGGCCATTTTTAGAATATCTTGCAGATGGGTGGAAGACTTGAGGAACGTTTGACAACCAGATTGTCTCAGTCCTCCTCGGCGCAGCACGGACACCATGTTCTTTCCATTGTCTGTCACCATGGTTCCTATTTTCAGTTGTCTTGGAGAAAGCCAGGAATCGAGTTCGTCTTTCGTGATGCAGAGTAGTTCCTCCCGTTTGACTTTGTTTGCCCAGGCAAGCCTGGTGTAGAACTGCGTGATACCAATGTGCCCTGCACATATGATATGCTGGAGGAGCACTAAGACTTGTTGCTGCAGTGGAGAAGGAGGAGGCAGACATTAGCACAGGATCAGCAGTTTGACAATGTGGAGGAGAAAGTGGCGTCTCCTTTCCTAATTGCTGGTGTGCCTGGGCAGGAAGCACATTCACCCAGAGGAACGTAAAGGACATGTACTGTCCCTGACCATAGGTACAGTTCCACAAAAAGCCGTGCACTTTGGAAGCCACCGACAGGCTCAAGGACTGGCCCACCTTTTCTTCTACATATTTGTGCAGTTGTGCAGGGCTTGTACTGCCTTTTTCGAAAAGAGAGGATGGCTTGGGACTCTCCACCTCGGTTCGTCACAAGCCACCATTTGAAAAGGGAGAGACTGCAGTACCACTAACGGACAGGAGCACGGTCAGCTTTTGCGCCATGGGATGGCTGGGCACATACTACTATCTCTTGGCAATCGCCTCGGTGAACAACTGCTGGCGCGATGAGTGGCGAGGAGCAGGAGCATCTGAGAAAGACAGACAGCTCCCTTCGGCAGAGGTGGTGGAGCCTTGGCTGCCTGAAATGGGATGTGTGTCACTGAGTGATGCTGCTGTTGCTGTGGCAGGATGGACCACCACATCTGAGACACGTTCCTCCCAGGGCACTTGATGGTTACATAGTATAGTTAGTACGGTTGAAAAAAGACACGTGTCCATCAAGTTCAACCAAGGGTGGGGAAAATGTGGTTGAAGGGAGGGAGACAAGGATTTTAAGCCCAGCCTCCCCACTGGTGAATACCCTGGGACCCACAAAACCAATCTGCTCCAGGGGAGACCCCATCTTTAACCACAGAACCCTCACCAGCCAGGATCCAGAATTTTATATAGATACATACGCATTAATATTTTTTAGTTTCAGGTAGTTATCTGAGCCTTTCTTGAACTTCTCTACTGTTCCTGCTGTGACCAGCTCCTCAGGAAGGCTATTCCACAGATTCACTGTTCTTACAGTGAAGAACGCCCCTCTCCTCTGGAGATTGAATCCTTTTTTCTCTAGCCGAAGGGAATGTCCCCTTGTCTTTTGAGGGGGCTTTACTTGAAATAATTTTCCCCATACTTTTTGTAGGGCCCATTTATATATTTACATAAATTAATCTTGTCCCCCCCCCCCGAAGCCGTCTTTTCTCGAGACTAAATAAGTTTAATTCTACTAACCTCTCCTCATAACTAAGATGCTCCATTCCCCCTTTAAGTTTGGTTGCTCGTCTTTGCACTTCTCTAGCTCCATTACATCTTTTCTATAAACTGGGGCCCAGAACTGAACAGCATATTCTAAGGGAGGTCGCACCAATGCTTTGTACAGCGGTAGAATTACATAATTGTCCCCCGAGTCCATGCCTCTTTTAATAAATGCCAATATCTTACTTGCCTTAGAGGCAGCTGATTGACATTGCATGCTGTTCTATAGTCTATGATCTACAAGAACACCCAGATCTTTCTCAACAAGCGATTCTCCAAGTTTTCTCCCCTCAGGACATATGATGCCTGTAGATTATTTCTCCCAGATGCAGAAACCTTACATTTATCCACATTGAACCTATTTGCAAGTGGATGCCCAAGCACTCAGTGTGTCCAGGTCTGCTTGCCCAATTTATGAGCATCTTCCATTGATTGCACTATCCTACATAGCTTCGTGTCCTCTGCAAAAATAGAAACTGTGCTATTGATCCCTTCCACTATATCGTTAATAAATACATTAAATAAAGGATGGTGATGCTGCATATGTTGACGCAGGGCCATGGTGCCAACATTAGGTCCCTGGCCACACTTCACTTTCTGCCCACAGATTCTACGTCTAGCCATGTTTGCCTCCTCCGGTGTCTTGGCAAAAAATGCCACACCGCCGAGTGGGTGATTTTTACCACCAATGCTCCGCACTGACTGACTGTTACAGCCGCGGCCTCGGTGAGCCCGTGCCGCTACTTTCTGGGCCAGAAGGGACCTGCGAAGCTGGTGGTCTACCCCATGGCCGTTTGTCTCCCGACCTCGCACTGCTACCACCCTGCTGACTCCCGGCCACACTAACGACTTACTGGCTGTGCCTCTGCCTGACGCACAAGCTGCCGTTCTCTTCTCCTGCCGATGATGATGAAACCCTTACTTCACCCAGTTCCAAGTGTGATCGGCTACATCGTCATTGATTAACGTTTGCCCATCACTGCTGTCCTCTTCTCGGTGTACAGAGCCTGACCGCTCACAACATAACCTCCCATGCCACTCTCCTCATCACTAGTTGCCCGCCTACTGCAAGAAATTGCGGATGTCTGCCCCACCTCTTCGCTGCCCAGTAACTGCTCACTGTCCTCAAACAGTTCATCCTCGCTATATAGTGGCGCAGAACCCACAGCACATAGTAGTTCTCTGGGAACCAAACAGGACAGAGGCAGGTTGAGGACAGGTGAGGGCCCCTGACCTGCACCCAGGCCATGCCAACTAAGGGTTGTGTCTGACGAACCCACTGACTCTTGGCTAGGGTTGTCAGATGTCATGTGGGAGGAAGTGGATGACCTAGTAAACCATTCAAGAACCATTGGCAGGGTGGTCAACACACGGCTGCTAGATGGTAGCTCTGGCCTCACCAAGTGACCCCTGCTGTGATGTCCCCTTACTATGCTGTGACTTGCACCTGCTCCAGGAACAATTGTTCCACCCCCCCTCCCATCTGAAGGGCCTGTCACCTCTTTGTCTGACATACTGTTTGATCAAAAATTTACAATAAAACAAACTCTGATTAATGTAAATGTGTGTATGTGACAAAAACACAAGCTGTATTTCAAAGGTTTTTTTTTAGACAAGTGTCACAAATTTACTTTTTGGCCCAGTGAACAATATCCCAAAATAATAACTTGCGTGTAATGGAGATGTGTGTGTATATGACAAATACACAAGCTTTATTTCAAAGGTGTTTCACCTTATAAGTGAAAAAATTAACTCTTTGGTGCAGAGAACAATATTGTTTCTAGCTGGCGCTGACATTACCCTGTCAGGCTGTGTTCCTACTTCAGTTATTTGGTCAGTTTTGACCCCTTAACGGCCCAGATAAGTGTGAAGCAATATGTGTGAAGCCCCATAGGGCGCGCGCACGCCAGGCTGCTGACATTTATAGACACAGTACTCCTGCTTCCTGCCGTCGACCTGGGACCTCTGCCTTTATAAGGAACTCCCTCCCTGTACTCTGGTTCAGTTCGTTGGTGTTTTTTCAAAAGCGACCTCTGTTCGAAGCCCTGCTGCTTAAACCCCTTGGTTTCCAGTTTTCCTGATTTCGCTTTAACCCCTGCGTTTCCCAGCGCCCGTCTGCCTGCGTTTCCTGACAATTGCCCTCCATTTTCTCCTGCTGCGATATACCCCCTTTTTACCTTCTGGGACTCTTCATTTTTTTTACTGCTGCTCACCCGTTTATCATTTCCCCTGTCCGGCCATCCAGCCCGCACTTCGGTACCCACCGGGGGAAACCCATCTGTGCCCCGGTGGCCCGGGGATCCCCCATACCTGGACGTTTTACCCTTGGGGCCAAAAAAACTGACCTACGAACTAACAAAATATGGATCCCCCGGGTGAGTCTGCCTGACCAGGGGTTTTTTTAAAACCGTCAGGCACCACCGGGAACAACCTTTTCCAGAAAGTGCAAAAATTCCCGCACTTTGGGATGAATTTTGCATCTGCACTGGCCCTACACCACTCCCTACCTGCATATCTCCGCCCCTGCAACCATGTCCATCCCACCCCCCTGCCTCCCTTACACGGAGACCCCTTACAGTCCCCAGATTCATCAACCAGTGACCATACACTTGAGGTCCCCGGCACCCACTTCCGTCCGAAGAGCCCAAGGGGGCATTTTTCCTCAGCTGCTTAAGCTCAGTTCTGCCTGGGGCCCCACCCACTGGGGAGAAGGGTCCCGACAGGGGCCCTCCAAAATTTCTTTCCCCTTCCGAAAAATTTTTTAAAACCTGGGGGCAATACCGCGCGGCATCGCCTGCTACGTTCCTTCAAAGGGAATCCCCTTGGCCATATGCCATCCCGTTTCGTACCCCGGGTTCAGAACCGCTTAAAATGAGCCCTTGTTGCAGCCTTTTGGGGGGCCGCTGGGCATATCAAGATAACTGGGTGGTTGGGACCTACCTAGTAAGGACACCCCATTGCCCACTACCAAAATCGCAACTTTTGCGAAAGAGAGCTAAGGGTTCGCCGCCCCAACGCCCCCCCGCCTCGCAAGCCTTCGCCTGCCTTGTCCTTCACCCCCCGTCTATTCACCCGGGACCTCTTCCCTCAACTGTTCCTATGGAGGGGATCACGCCCCCTAAGCCGGGGGAACGCACTCCCGGTCAGTCTAAACCTGTTATAACGTGGCAATCCCAAACATCTAAAAACTGCCCATCCCCCCGGGGAAAAAACCCGTCCATGGTGTTGTGGGTGAAGTGTTCCCGAATAAGATGCCTCTGCTTCTCGTCTTACCCCCCATCACCCTGTATGGTTCCGTACAAAATTCAATTCCTGCTCTTTTGGGCCCGGGCCCCTGAGAATTTCTCCACCCGTCATTCTGGGGAATTCTGTCTGTGCCTCCCTTTTGAAAAAAAACACACATTTCTCTTCTATCAACGGGGGGATCCTGAAGAGCCATCCATTCCGCACAAAACCCTATCCTGCAAATTGGAACTCCCCCAAGAGGGCATCCTTCAAAGTTTTGCCTAAGCTTTTGTTCATTCTGCTTGGCCTACCCTGGTTCCAGGTCCAATCCATCCTTTTGATTTGGGAAAACGGGTGAAGTTCTCCATGGGGCGAGCCATGCCATGAATGCTCCCTCAAGCCTCCCCACCTGGGGCAGTCCCGCCACCCTTTTCTCTGCCCGTTTCTGCTGTTCGCCTAAAGAGGAACCTCAAGCGCAAGAAAGCTCCTGGTCTGTAAAGCCCACCTCTGATTCCCACCCCCCTCTCCCCCTGCCTACTCTTTCTGCTTCTGCCCCCCGGGTTCAAGAAGTAATCCGGGATGCCCAGGAGGCATCCTCAGAAGACAGTTCCTGGGATACCGAGGAGGAGGTGGTTACCCCGGGCAGTTATGGGGTACCCGCTAGCCCGGAACGGAGGCTTAAGGGGGGTACGCCCACGGATCACCTGCGCCCGTAGTTTGGACCGCAGACATGTCCGTGCCCCTGTTTCTGGGTCCACTTTGGCTCCCTGTGCGGGGCTTACAGCTTCGGTGTCTTTATGCGCTGTACCTGCTCCTGTGTCCCCTGCTGATCAGCGCTACTCACCTGGTCCCACTCCCGCGCATGTCCGTTCTCTGTGGCTTCCCCAGCGTGTGTGCGCACCCCATAGGGCACGCACGTGCCAGCCTGCTGACATTTATAGACACAGTGCTCCTGCTTCCTGTCTGTGACCTCTGCCTTCATAAGGAACTTCCTCCCTGTACTCTAGGTCAGGTCGTTGGTGGTGTTCCATAGAGCTAGACCTCTGTTGCTGAAGCTCCTGCTGTTTTAACCCTTGGTTTCCAGCTCTGCACTTCGACTACCCATCGTGGGTATAACCATCTGTGCCTGCGGTGGGCCCCGAGGATCCACCATACCTGGACGTTTCTAGTCTTGCGGGCAGAAAACATGACTACAGCATTCTCTCAATACCAAACAATGGTCCCTATCCATAAATCAGCATTGCACAATGTTCTACAACACCACACAGGCTCTCTGCAGCCAGAAAATAGCAGGTTTTTTAAAGCGATTCGTCGCAAATAAATTCGAAACACAACAAATTTTGGGGGAAAATCTGGCAAATCGTCCGAATTAAATTTTTGAGAAATTTGCTAATCTCATATTATTTTGTATACATCTCTCATATTAGGTGTCTTAATTCCAGATGTTTTTGATGAAGGCCAACCGGCTGAAAACAAATTGGTCTGGCTTTGCTTCATTATCTTCATACTTGCACATGTTCACATTGCAGCTCTATTTGTAAATATATCTACTATTTTACAAAGGAATCAGCGGTGTGGATATTTCTTGAATACGTTTGAAAGATTGGTTACCCTTCCACAAGCACCCCAGTAACATCCCTCAAGCCTAAGGTGTGCAACATCCCTTTCTACTAATAGCTTTCATATCAGACTTTATGATTTCTACAGGAAATACATCCCAATAACTGAGGCTCCAGGTTAGTGATATTCCACTAGTATGCCACACTGGAGAATCTGGCTTACTCTGATTCAGAAGTCCGGCAATGAGACAAAATGGCAAATGAAACCCGACAGGCTCCTGCAGGAGAAAAATAACTTTGTCTCATACAATACTCAGTGTTCTTATTCATTTGGTAATGAGTAATTCAGTAATGATTCTGCACCCGAAGAAACATCAACATTTTTTTACTTATTATATATATATGGTTTTTTTTTACACACACATCTGCTTTCACAGCAGCAAAATGAAATGAGCCTCCCAGTTATACTGTCAATATCAGTGAACTACATAATAAAGATAGACAGCGGAAATATTGCCATTTCCTACAAAAAGCAAGAGTACTTGGGCCTGAAAAGGCCACTTAGAAGAGGCAATTGCTGTAATTATGCCACAATCCCTTCAAGTAATTTAGAAGGGTTCTGCACTGCTAGGAGCTCTGGTATTAGGCTGTGGGAGAGTCTGTTAGTAAGAATAAAGTGTTCCTGCTCCTTAGGGGAATGGAAGCATTACACTAATCATTAAATGGATTTCCGTATACTGCAGCCAGAACAGGTCTCCCAGAAGAATACCCTATATGAACCTGCTCTTCACTTTGCTAAAACCTGAGAAATCAGAGCAGAGCACTTATTGCAATGCACTTAGGACTTTCAAATGGAGGCCCCTCCAAAAAGAGCACCTGTTGCGGTTTAAAACAAAGCAGGTAACACAATTCTGAAACCTTGTATCAGTTTGTCTCCCATGACGGTAATCTGGAAACCTCTGAAAAGATTTTTTGCAGCAGAATCAAACCCTTTTGGCAGATTTAAAAATACTCAGTTACCAAGCAGAGCCGGAAACAATTAGCACAAACTTGCGCCAGAACTTCCAGCTTCTATTTTCCTGTTTTCTGCTGCTCATCAAATAAACTTCGAAAATAAAAATAAGATCACAGGAAAACCCAAAATTCTGAACCAGAAGAGCAAAAACCAGCACAGACCAGCATAAATTACCAGAAGCATCTGATGGGGAGAGAAATCATTTCCTAACTTTGTACCAGGGAGAGTGCGCAGCTTCACAGTGCACAGAAAACCAGAATAAAAACAGCAGCCAGTCCCCTGAACCCGGAGAACATTAACAACAAAGATCAGCACAGGCTCCATGGGCGGCTGAAAGTGTGAGAGAACTCATCTCCTACCTTGGCACCATGGAGAGTATGCAGCCTGGCAGTGCACATAGAAAACACTAAACACCATTACAAGCTGGCAGAGGAAGCCGCCCTCTGATACTGCACTACTCTCCTGGTTCAGAGCATCCAACGTCCGGCTGGCGGCAAGGTAGGAAGCACTGCTGACTTTAAACTGAAAGCAGGTTCAGAAATCCACAGGCCATGGCTGCACCAAAAAACTCTTGGATCCTATGCCAATTAGGCAGATCAGTAGTGGGGGATGCACCAAGAAACTCTTGGGTCTCCACCACAGGAGCCACTGTAGTAAAATAATAAACCTAAAATAGTAAAATAAAATATAATAAGTCCTGCTGGGACAGAAGTAAAAACCAGTCTGTTCACTGTCTGAGGAGGCTTATAGGTGGGATGTGGATCTAATTAATGCTTGAATTATTTGAACCTGATACTCGTTTCTTATATTATGTCCTAGCCGTGGTGAGGAGGATATTAACCCATTGTGTGCTGCCTGAGGATAAAGGGGAACTCAATTTTGCTACATTATCCTTAAAGGAGTTTTATCATTTGAAGCTTTTGTAGACATGAGCTGTTTCTATCAGTTTGAGTTTCAAATACAGGGGCGTATCTCTTCTCTCAGTATGTGGGTCTCTCCTGCTAGGAGGCGTGTCTTCCCTCACTGAAGAGTTGTGACATCATCATTCTGTGTTAGCAGGGGAAGGGAGAGGATTTCAGCGCTGCAGCGCTCCTGCTATGCTTCTGGCTGCAGTGTTGTCAGCTCGAGGCTGCACAAGCTCCTTGTGACCAGTACCTCCGCATTGGTGTAATTGCTGTTATGCACACAGCCTGAACTGATGAAGCAAGTGTGAGAAATGCTCTCTGCCCCACTCCCTCCTTTCCCCTCTGTTATCAGTCAGGAGGTAGAGCAAACTGTATAAGGCTGTTTATATGGAGGTAGCACAGGGTATAACACTGTGTTCTATGAGGGGAGAGTGAATCAAGCAGTTACTCAGTACATAGAACTATCACTGGAGAGCCATCACATAGAGAGAAGCTGGGACAGCCCTTACACACACAGCCATCTCAGGCAGCTCATTTCTCACAGCTCAGATGGGAGTAAGCACAGACTGCCAATCACAGCGCAGGGGGCATGTCCCATCCAGCTGCTGCAGAAATAGCTATAGATGTACAGTTTAGCTCATATCTACTATATTAAGTGACATAGGTAAAGCAAACCAATTACAAAAGTGCTTATTTTTACTGTGCCCATCATTAGAGATATGATCGTTGTAGCGAGAAAACCCCTTTAAGATGTGCCATGGATTCCCTATACATTAGATTTGGAGCCTTCCGGCCTCTCCACAGGGCACCAGTAAACCTCTCTGGTGTGTGGCACTATTATTTCTCCATGGCTTAGATCAGATTGTCTATCACTACTTTGTGCTGACCACTGAGAGGGCAGATAAATGGGGGTGGGGGGGCAATGTTTCCATTAACATCCTAATCAGCGTCATACGTTAGAGCTCCACCCTTGGCCGATGTGTTACCTTCTAGCACAATGGTTTCTCCTCTGTGTGAGTTCTCTGATGTTTAACAAGACTACGTTTATGGCTGAAACATTTCACACAATCTGGACATGAAAATGGCTTCTCCCCTGTGTGAGTTCTTACATGTTCTCTAAGACTTGATTGATGACTAAAACATTTCCCACATTCCGGACACGGAAATGGCTTCTCCCCTGTGTGACTTCTTACATGACAAATAAGACTTGATTTATAATTAAAGCATTTCCCACAATCTGAACATGAAAATGGCTTCTCCCCTGTGTGAGTTTTTAGATGTTCCACAAGATGTGATTTCCTGATAAAACATTTCCCACATTCTGAACATGGAAACAGCTTCTCTCCTGTGTGATATTTTAGATGTAATATAAGATTTGATTTCCTGGTGAAACATTTCCCACAGTCTGAACATGAAAATGGCTTCTCCCCTGTGTGAGTTTTTAGATGTTCCACAAGATTTGATTTCCTGATAAAACATTTCCCACATTCTGAACACGAAAATGGCTTCTCTCCTGTGTGAATTTTCTCGTGAATAACCAGATGTGCTTTCAGCGTAAAGCATTGCGCACATTCTGAACAGGAAAATGGCTTCTCCCCTGTGTGAATTTTCTCATGACTAACTAGACTTGATTTTGTACTAAAGCATTGCTTACATTCCAAACAACAAAATGGCTTCTCCCCTGTGTGAGTTCTTAGGTGTCTGTCGAGATTAATTTTATGCCTAAAGCATCTCCCACATTCTGAACATGAATATGGCTTCTCTCCTGTGTGAATCTTTTCATGTTTAACCAGACTTGATTTCGTACTAAAGCATTTCTCACATTCTGAACAAGAAAATGGCTTCTCTCCTGTGTGAATTCTCTGATGATCGCCAAGATGACTTTTATACCTAAAGCATTTCCCACATTCTGAACATGTAAATGGACTCTCCCTTTTCTGACTTCTTACATGTTCCTTAACAAATGATTTCTCACTAAAGCTTTTGCCACATTCAGGACCTGAAAATATCTTCTTCCCTGTGTGATTTCTCTTATGTGTGATAAGATCTGATTTCTCAATAAAACATTTCCCACATTCAGGGCATGACAATGGCTGCTTCTCTATGTGACTTGTCTCATGTCTAACAAGACCCGATTTCTTGCTAAAAGATTCTCCACATTCTGAACTTGAGAATGGCCATTCATCTGTGTGACTTTTCTTGTGCTTGGAAAGATGAGATTTTGTTTTAAACTGTTTCCCACATTGAAACATTTTAACCGGTCTATGTCCAGTACCAGGTTTGTCGATCTGTGATGGATTATCTTCTCCTTCTTGAGAGGAGGCTTCATCTGGAAAAAGAAACAACATTTTTTACCCAAACAAAATGATTTATATCTAGTGTAAAAAAATCCATAGAATGATCAAGATATGAGGTTTTCCTATTCCTATTTCCACATAACATGTATCACATAGAGCAGCTCGTCAATAACCCGGGGTCTCATATCTTATACAACCGCTGTACAGACCGTGTGTTACATTTCTTCTATCTTTAGATACTTTGTGGTTCTATAGATAATTGTCAATAGTGTCTAGAAATGAGGCTTGGCCGTGTGAAGTTACAACTTTATTACTGGTGTGTGCCATAAACCTGGTGGAGTAACTCCAGTAAGAGGTGGATTAAGAAAGAGGAATATTTCTGCAAGATGCTCCAACTCTATCACCCAACATGTACTACTCTGGCGACATCCCCTGATTCTATTACCCAGCATGCACCACTCCAGTACATCCCATATCTTCTGTGGTCTCCTCTCGGTTTCTTTGGTCTTTCCTACAATAATAATAACCCCAGTGACTGAATACAGTCTATATATGTGATGACCAGATGGTGGGTGATAATATGTGTCCATCAAACCTGGTCTATCCTCTATAATTATGAAGGTCTCCTCTTACCTGGAGATGTGAGAGGCCGGGGATCCTCTATCATGATGTCCTTGTACAGATAGTTGTGTCCTTCTATGTACTCCCACTCCTCCATGGTGACATAGACAGCGACATCCTGACACCTTATAGGAACCTGATAACACAGGAGCCATCATCACCCAGACTCCTTCAGTGTTGGTACTATATAATTTCCAGCATTTCCACTCACCTCTCCAGTCATCTCCCAAACCCCTCCAGTATTGTTACTATAAAATTCCCAGCATTCCCAGTCACCTCTCAAGTCATCACCCAGACCCCTCCAGTGGTGTTACTATATAATTTCCAGCATTCCCAGTCACCTCTCCAGTCATCACCCAGACCCCTCCAGTGGTGTTACTATATAATTCCCAGCATTCCCAGTCACCTCTCCAGTCATCACCCAGACCCCTCCAGTGGTGTTACTATATAATTCCCAGTCACCTCTCCAGTCATCACCCAGACCCCTCCAGTGGTGTTACTATATAATTCCCAGCATTCCCAGTCACCTCTCCAGTCATCACCCAGACCCCTCCAGTGGTGTTACTATATAATTCCCATCATTCCCCCCCATCCGGTAATCCCACTAACCTGACAGGGTTCTAAAGGCCTGGGAGGCCTGAAATAGGACCCACGGGGTCCAGGTGCGCAAGAACCTGGTAGCGTCATCGTTTGAGTGGATTATCAATTCCTCCATACGATAGAGGAAGGAAACCTCTTCAATCCACTCCCCAACAGAGGGGGCGGAAGTCTGACGCCAGTGCCTAGGTATAATAGTTTTAGCCGCCTGAATGAGATGTCTAACCAGAGATTTCTTATAAGTGACTTGGGGAAGTCGAAACATAAACAATAGCGTAGCCTCGGGAGAGTTCGGCACAGAGACCCCGGTGCAGTCAGTGATAGCCCGTAGCACGATAACCCAAAACCCCCCTGATAGCCGCACATCCCCACCATATATGGACCATTGTGCCCGGCTCCTGATTACAACGCCAGCACGTTTCCGGGACCGAAGGGAACCATTTGTGGAGGAGAGACGCACCCTATACCACCTGGAAAGGATTTTATAACTAGTCTCCTGGGACTTGCTAGCAATAACAGCTTTGTGGGTGAGGAAGAAACATTTCTTCCATTGATCCATAGTGAAAGAGTTCTGGAGCTCCTTCTCCCATGACGCACAAAAGGAGGGGAGAGTGATCAGGGGGGAAAGGGAGCCAAACAGTAGTTGAGAGATCGGGTTAGGGGCGAGGGAGGAAGCTAATTCTCCATCGGGGTTAGGGCCCTTTGAAGTTAGTCTTTTTTAATAACAGTGGTGTAGAAATGTGGGGCAGTTGGACATCCCCAAAAAAATTTCTAGAGTGGGGCGGGCCACCCTGCACAAATCCAGAGGGAGAGAAGTTACCTCGTTATGAATATGAGGGAAAGGAGGGGGCATTCCTAGAGCCCCCAAAAAACGAATTCGGGAGAAGCCAGCGGAAATAGGTAATTATCAAAAAAAGGGAAAGGGGCCTTTTAAAATCTAAAGAGCCTCAGGACTATTTAGCCCTACTGTGACATAGGGTAGGGGTCGTATAAAGGAAATCGCGGTCAAAAAGGAAAGAGCTTCAGGGGCCCACGGCGGGGACACTGGGACTGGGGACAGAGGATTTGAGCAATTTTAAAACCATGTTTCCCCCTGCGAATGTAAATCAGGACACGAAAAAACCTTTAAGCCCCCCCGGGGAAAATACAGGGCAGTGGGAAGACCCACCCCACCAGGGGTTTTGGGCTTAGAGGTAAGTGACGACTAATTCTGGGGCGGGGGGGAAAGCCAAATAAAATCGCAAAAAGCGGGGACTAACCTTATCAGGGGGTATTGGGAATAAAAGGGGAATCGTTTGAAGGAGGTACGGAATTTTAGGAAAAAGGGGGAATTTTAAATATGTTCATTCTGCCAACATAAAAAACCCCGCTGGGGACCAAGTCTTAAGTGGGTGAGAGATGGATAGAAACGGGGGAAAGTTCGTTCAAATAATTTAGGGGGTCAGCGGGGATAAAATCCCCAAGTGGAAAAAAAACCCGAGGGGCCGGAAAAGGGAAAAATTTCCCCCTTTAAGGGTTCTATAGGGGCGGGGTCTATCGTATTTTTAAAACCCGGGGGATTTCGTATAGTTGATTTTATAGTTCGACCAAGGCATAAATTGTTGTAGCTCGGACATAAAGGGGGGGAAGAGATATGAGAGGATCGGGATATAAATCAAAAGGGCATGGGCAAAAGCCGGCATTTAAAATTCACGGCCACCGATTGTGATGCCCTTGTATCCGGGTTAGAACGTAGGTTCCCAAATGGTGCCCATAATGGGAAAAAAAGTAAGGGGACAGCGGGCATCCCTGCAGTGCCTTGCGAAAGGAGAAGGGGTCAGAAAAAGGGGCCGTTGACTGTACCTACGGAGGGGTTCTTGTATAGAGCCATGTTTTTGGGCCCGAAAAAAGGGACCCGGGCCACCACGGGCAAGGGGGATGCAAGTTTTCCCAAGGGAATCCTATCAAAAGCTTTTTCAGCATAAAAGGACAGATCATCAAGGGGACCTTACGAGAGCGCGCATAGGGAAATTATATCCAAAGATTGGCGTGTTTTTCCGGCCCCCCTGCCAGGGACAAACAAACCCGGGCCGGGGGGTATCAATGTAGTAAAAGGGGATTAAGGCGATTCGCTAACAAATTTTGGTATTTTTCAGGTCCACATTCAAGGGGAGATGGGCCTGTGTTTCCCCCCACAGTGGGGGTCCTTTCCTTCTTGGGATCCGGGGATATTGCCCAGAGAGGGGCAAGGAATAGGAGTGGGGCGATACGGCATTAAAAATAGTTAGTGGATAGGGGAGAGGGATGGCAACAAAAATCTTGAAAAATTGTCGTAAAGCCCTCCGGGCCCGGGGCCCCTTTTCCCCCCGGGAGCCCCCCCATCACAGTTTTTAAACCTCCTCAACGAAAAAAGGGGGCCCCCAAGTCCGAAACGCGTCGTCAGGTAGTGTCCTGAAAGGGGTAGGGGTGTCCCTCGGCAGGGGAAGAAGGGGGGGAGCATGGCCTAAATGATAAGCTTAAGTAGTACGAAAAAATTCCTGAGAAAAGCAGGGTTAATGGGGCCCAAATTTCCTGCAGAGGTTCTAATACAAGGGATGAAAAAGGAAGACTCCGGTCCCTGGAGCCCTAGCAAGAGACGACCCTCTTGTTTCCAAACTCGTAAAAATTTTCTGCGACAGACTTGTAGCAGCACCCCACGAGGCCAAAGAGGGTCGCATCAGGTGGGCCCCGAGCAACTCTGAAGGAGGGCGGGGAGAGGGGGCCTGCTTATGAAGGGGTTTCAGTGTGCATGTTTTGTAGGGCTTTGCGACAGCGGCGGCCTTCACCTCTTCAAGACACCATGCTTGATAAGGACGCCCCTTAAAACGATTTCAGAGCCTCCCATTTAAACGTAGGACAGTCGTTTTTCCCTCTCATGGTGAGGACAAAATGGTATGGTCTGACGAAGTCGCTAAGCAGACCCCGTCAGTCAGTAAAGATTTATTAAGTCTCCCGGTCTGTGCGAGGGAAGCGAGGAAGGGAGACTGAATGATGCAAAACAGGGGGGTGACCGACCAGATCACGCTGCCAAATAAAGGGGATTCGCAAACCCTGAGAGGGCTCCTTTGGATTAGAAGATAAACAAAACGACTATATGTATTGAGGGGTATGGAATAGAAGCTATAATCCCGATCGAAGGATGTTGAAGGCCAACTACGCTAAGCTGAAAGCAAAGAAGGGCCCCCTTCACCCGTTTGTGGCGAATACGGGAGGGAAAAGCCGCCCAGAGGAGTTATCCAGGGTTGGATCGAGAGTAAAATTTAAAAACCCCCCGAAAAGATAGTCCCCCCCCGGGGGTTTTCCGCACATTAGGGCTCCAGAAGAAACGGAACCGACCCTGGTTAGGGGCATAAACATTGACTATGGTAAAACATGAGACCTTAATCAAGACAGGATGATTACTAGCTTCAGGATTTTTTACACAGTCCAAGACCCGGTGTGGGGGACTTGTGGAGGGGGGTAGACACCCCCACTCTTCGAGAGGGAGTAGTTGGCGCAAAACCCTTCGGTATATACCCGTTTTTAAGGGGGAGGGGGCCCGGGAGGATTTTTAAAATGGGTCTCCCGAAACATGTACTGGACCTGTTTTTTGTGGAAGTGAAAAAGGATTTGGGAGCGTTTTGCCGGGATGTTCAAAACCCCTTTGGGGTTGGGAAGCAATATTAAAGTCCCCCAAATTTAACCAGAGGGGAAAAAAAAGTGGGGGTAGCTCCAGCCCCGTGGGTTCCCAAAAGAAAAGGGGGGGGAAAGGGGGGAGAGGGGACAAAAAAGCAAGAAACAAACAGAAAAAAAACCCCAGAAAAGACAGAGGGAAAGACCTTGCTTTAAAAAAACCCTTCTAGTATTGAGAACCGGGGAGACCCCCAAGCCAAAATCGGTAGGAGGGGATCCCAACCCACGTGGGAAGTGGGGACAGGCTGGTTCAAGATAGCCAGCAGAAAGTGGGGGGGGGGGGGGGGGGGATGGGGAAAAAGAAAAGGTTTTGTTTTGTTGTGGGGGGGAGTGGTAAAAGTAGAAGGGAAAAGTTGAGGGAAAAAAGGAAAGTAAATAATTTTTTTTTTTTTTTATAGGGAAAAAAAAAAAACCCCGGGGGGCCATATAAACCGGAAAAAGAGGGGGGGGGGGGGGGGGGGGGGGGGGGGGGGGAAAATTGGAATTTTTTTTTTTAAAAGGGGGGGGGGGGTTTGTTGGGGGGGGGGGGGTTGGGGGTGTTTTTTGGGGGGGGGGGGTTTGGGGGTTTGGGGTTTTTTAAATTTGGTTTTGGGGAATTTAAAAGTTTTGGGGGAAAAATGTGGGTTAGTGAGGGGGGGTTTTAAAACGGGGGGGGGGGGAAAAAAAAAAAAAAAAAAAAAAAAAGAAGAGGAAATAAAAAAAGTTCGATTAAAACCCGGGGGAATCAACCCAAAAGGTGGGGGGATAATAGGGGAAGGGGGAAGGGGGAGAAAAAAAAGAAGGAAAAAAAAAAAAAAAAAAAAAAAAAAAATTTTAAAAAGCAATAAACAGCCCGGAGGGCCCCCAAAAAAAGGCGTATGGGCCAAAAAACCAAAAAAAAAAAAAATAAAAAAGGGAAAAAAAAAAAAAAAAAAAAGGGACCAAAAAAATGAAAAAAAAACGTGGGGGAAAAAAGGTAAAAAATTAAAAAAAAAAAAAAAAAATTTTTAAAAAAACCTTTTTGGGGGGACCCGGGGGGGGGGGGGCTCCGGGGATGAGATCTCGTCCCGGGGGTTTCGGCTCAAAAAATTTAAAAGGGGGGGGGGGCCCCAGGGGGGGCCCCCCCCAAAAAGCCCTGTAAAAAGGAGGATTTGGGGAAAGTATAGTAAGGATCATCACCCCGCCGGGGGATAAGGGAAAGGGGAAACCCCACGTAAGCGTATCCCCTCCTTGAGCCAGTGAGGATAGGTCGGGAAATGGCTTTTTTGGCTAGAGTGTGGCGGGACAAAAAAAAAGGGGGAAATTTTTTTAAAGGCGCCCTTTAAAAATGGGGACGGCCCTTCCTCAGGGGGCTGAATCTTCTTTAAGCAGGAAAAAAAAAACGGCAGATCACATCACACGGGTGCGGTCATTGGGGCCCAGGGGGAGGGCTTATGGCTCTTCCAATTCAATGTGGCGTTTTGGGGGCGGCCCCCTATGTCGTTGAAAACCGCTAAACGTGGCATAAAGACAGGGAGGGACGTTTCAGGGGACCTCGAATCTGGGATTATTTTCGTCTCCCCCTATTTTTAACATCGCCAGATGTGGTAGATGGGAAAAGTTGAGAGGTGTTTGTTGTATCCCGGGAAGGGGGGGGAGCGGGTGGAGAAAGATCTTTAGCTTGGGAGGGAGTCTACTTTGCTCGACGTTGCGGGGTTTGGTTCGGGGGGGGGAAAACTGGGCTACTTCCTTCCTCTGTTCTTCAAGAGCCCGCGGGGTCATGAAGTGATATCTTCCCTCGTGGGCAAGTTCGGGGTAAATTTTTGTTGAAAAATCGGGCAAGTGTTAAGGTTGGTTAGGAGGGGTTCCGGTTTTTGGGAAAAACGTGGGGGGGCCCTGTACGCCCAGGGGAGAGGCGGATGAGGGGGAGTAAAGGCCCACAGAGGCCTCGGGGACAGGAAAATCAAGGGGGGGGGCGGGGGGCCCAATGGTCTGAAGCCACCAAAACTTAAGGGGCCCAAAATCCCCCTTTTCCTCAGAGGGGACAATGGGGGGCAAAAAAAGGAAAAAAGAGGGGGAAAAAGGGGGGGGGGGCAAAAGCAAGGGGTGGAGGGGGGACCATGAAGAGGAAAAGGGAAACCAACCCGGGGGCCTCCCCACACAGAGGGGGCCACCGGAAGACCCGGGTGGACCACAAAAAGGAAAGGAGGAAACATTTGGGGGCCCGGTTGCAGCAAGGGAGGGAAGAATCCAACGGGCCTCGGGGGAGTCCGGGTGGGGGCCTCCCAGGGAAAGGGGCCCGGGCAGACCTGAAGCAGGGGAGGAACCCACGTTCCTTTGGCAGGAAAGGGGTTTTTCTAACGGGGATTTCCCTGCGGCACCGGGGCCCCCCCCAAAGCAAGGGGGTCGCCCAGGGGGGATGGCTTAAGGCGTCCAATGGGCCTTTAGGAGAAACCAGGGCCCACGGGTGGCTCTGTAGGCTCATTTTCCTGGGGACCCCAAACTCGGGCGGGAGCAGAGCCCCGGGGGTTTTTTGGGGGTGGGGTGGAGCCAGGAGTTATGGGGAAAAAGCCGGAGGGGGGGCCCCCCCTTCCCCTTTGGGCCCCAAGGATGGGGGGGGGGATTTTCCCATGGGGAGAGGGGTCCAGGGGCCTCGGGAAAATGGGAGAGGACGTTTGGGGGGACAAATTTCTTACACCCCCTTTGGACCGGGTTTCCCTTTGGGGCTCCTGGGCTGTCCGCACCGGGGGGGTTTGTGGACCATTTCCGGGCTCTGTCTCCTCGAGGGGCGGGGGGAAACCCGACTGTGCCCACGTTTTAGGATGGGGCCCAAAGATGCACTGCCGCCCCGGCCAGAAGAGAGTGCCGGCCCCCCCGGGGGCTGCCCCCCGACGTCGGGAGGGGCAGGGGCCAGGGAGCAGGGTGAGGGGGCGAGTGCCTCCGGACCCCGGGGCACTGGGGGGGGGGGGCCGGTCAGGGGGGGGCCGATGAGGGGGAGAGTCCGCGGCGGCATGCAGGGCAGGGGGAGGGGCTTAAACCAGCAGGAGGTGAGGCCCCGGGCCCCCTTTAGCAAGGGGCAGGGGCCCGGGGGGAGATTCAGCGAGGCCGAGGAAAGGAGCCATGGGGGAAAGGAGGTCCGGGGGCGGCATGGCGGGGCAAAGGAGGGGTTCCGGGGGCAGGGGGTTTAGGGGGCCGGGGCCCCTTTAGAAAGGGCAGGGGCCCGGGGAGAAAAAGTCGGGGGCCCCCCGAGGCACCCGGTTTTTCCCTGCGGGCGGAGATTTGGGCCGGGGATCCACGGCTTAAAAGGCTCCCCGGGCCCGCCCAGAGCGGGTGGAAAAGGTAAGTCCCCTGGTTTTAGGAAAGGGCACCCCTCGGGGGTTTTTTGGGCCCTGGGGCCTCTGCGGGGCCTTCTTGGGAGGAGCCGCCATTTTTCTGGGTCCCTTCGGGGAACCAAAAGGGCCCCAAAAACCCCCAAAATTTACCGGGGAGATATCCCCCTGGGATGCGGGCGGAGGGGGTTTAGAGGAGGGGCAGTCCTGCTTTTTTTTCGAGTTCTTCCCATCTTTTTAAAGCAGCAGTTTAAACCGGAAATTTCTTGATTTTTGGTAGAGGAGCTGCAAAACAAACGCCCTTTTACTCGGCCATAGAAAAGGGCCACCCCCCCCCCCCCGGGGGGGCCCCTTTTTAATTATGGTCGCGACGGGGAAATACTGCCGTATTGGCACCTCTGTCATCCTTTTTAAAGTACCCTCCCCCAAAACCCAAAAAAATCCCCACAAGGATCCTCAAAATTAAAAATTCGCAAAAAAATTTCTTTTTTAAAAATAAATTTTTTGGGGGGGAAACCTTCCCTGGTTTCCCCTTACTTTTTTCATTCTACTGTTTTTTCACGTTGCTGACGTTGTTCCCCCCCCCCCCCCGTGACATTAAAAAGGTAAAAAAGATGCAACAAATGTCCCCATTTGGTCACTAAGTCCCAAAATTCCTGCTTTACTTTTCAAGGGGGTTTTAAAGGGAAAAAACTCTGCCCTTTTGTTTTGGGAACAGGGATCAAGGAGGGTGGACCCCCGAAATTTCCTTTTTCTTTTCTGATGGCCTTGAAGGGGCAGGAAAAAAGGGGTTTTTTTTTCAAAAAAGAACTTTTACTTTTGGGTTTTTCTTTTACGGGGGCGGCTTTGACCCTAAAAGCCGCACAAAAGGGCCCTTAGGGACCCTTAGTTTAAAAAAGGGGCCGGAAGAAATAAGTATTTTAACCCCTATTTTAAGGGGAATAGACATTGATATCCCCGTCCTTTTCCCCCCAGCTGACCCCAAAAACATGCCCCGATGCCTTAGGACCCCCCTAAAAATTTTAAAAAAATGTGCTACAGCTCATGCCATTTACTGCTGTCATGTTGTGACGTTGTTCCCCCGTGACATTTGAAAATGAAGAAGAGAAAAAATGTCCCCAGTTGGTCAAAAAGGGGCCCGGGCTCAAGTTCTGCATTTTACTGTCAAGTGGGTTTAAGGAAATTGTGTCAAGGGGGTGAGCTGTGAAGTGGATCCGGAGGTTCAGGCGGGGGCCGGGCTTAGGTGGGGGAGGTGGAGCAGGGTGCTGTCATTCATTATTAACTGGAAAAAATCCCCCTTTTGACGCAGGCGGTGCGCGAGCCGAAGCAGAGTGCGAATGCCGGAAGTGTGAGTTAAGACCTTGAGCCTTCCTCAGAAGAGAGTGAAGACCTGGGTAGCGGTTGAGAAATTTTTGCCTCTATGAGAGCACTTGCTCCTCCGTTTGAGTGCGGACAAATTGAGCTTCACTTGGAAACGCCGGTGGTTGACGCTCCAGTTCCACCCAGGTGCCCTTTTTCTTGGCTTTGTCTCGTTTTACTGAACGTGCTGGAGGACATTGTCTCTGTTCTTGGGGTGGCGAGTGTGCTCCATACGAACATTGATTCTTGCACAAGGGTTTTACCATGTATCTGCTTGCTCACAATTATACCAACAACATGCTGTTTCACATTGTAGATCCTGGCAGTATTGCCATGATCGTATTTAGGTGGCATGCCTTTTTCTATGGTGCCCATACCCTTAAGGTGCATAATGTCACACTTCTTGTAAATGCGCATGTATGGTGTAAAAGGCAGATGGCCACTGACTGGAGTACTGCCCTATTTGCACCCCTGACACCCCTTTCAAAATAGCCTGACCCCAAAACCAGCAGAAATGCCCTTATGGACACAGAGAGTAAAATTTACAGCAAGAAATGAGTATTTGAAACAAGATTTATTTGAATAGAACCTTGACTATTGCAGTCTTTTCCAGCTGCTTGACCTCCAAAACAAGCAAAAATGACCTTTTCAACACTCAATAAAATTAGCCAGAATAAAAGAGTTTTTTAAAAAACTGTTTTGGGAATAGGACCTGGATTATTGCTGTTTTTTATAGCAACCTGACTCCAAAAATTAGAAAAATGTCCTCTCGGCCACTGTTGAAAATTGTGAAGAAGTGCCAGTTAGAAACCACATTTTTTGCCAAAGGACCTGGATTATAGCTGTTTTTCACAGCACCAGGACCCCGAAACCATTAACAGTGCTTAAAATTTTCATGAAGAAATGAGTAATTGGAATAAGGTTTTTCAACAAAACGTGTACAATTGGTGTCTTTTCCAGTCTCCTAACCGCCAAACCAGCAACATTTCCTTTTGAACACTCAGAATACAATTTGCAGTAAGAAATGAGCATTTAAAATTTTTTTTTTTCAAGAGGACCATTTCTTTTTGAAGAGGAATGTGAAGTAGACCGGCAACTAAATCAGTGACCTTGGCAAGTGGTGCAACAACATCATCAGAGATCCATGCCTGATTCATCTTGATGAAAGTCAAACAATCCACATTGTCAGTGGAAAGCCGGATGCGTTTGTCTGTAATCACTCCTCCAGCTGTGCTGAAGGTCTGCTCAGATATGACGCTGGTTGCTGGGCAGGATAACACCTCTATGGCGTGGCCAGCAATCTCGGGCCATTCATCCATTTAGGATACCCAGAAGTTGTTTGGGTCCGGAACTGTCACGTCAGAGGAGGTGCAGTGGGCCCTGACTGCCACCCAGCCCACTGTCCCTGCCTACTTGGCGTGCTGCCCTAGATGGCAGACCCCAACTGGACGACAGTCCCTACTCTACTACGTGCAGGGCCGTCAGGGAAACGCAAAGTCAGCAGTCCGGGTCGATAACGGAGCGGGTACACCAAAGCCACAAATCGGAAACCAGGAGAATAACGGGAAACAAGCCAAGGGTCAAAACCAGGAGGTAAGGAGCAACAAAGAAACCTGGGGAAATGCAAAGGGGAACCTTTCACAGGCAAAGGCACACACAACTGAGCAGGTTTAAATGAGGCACCTGGACACCGCCCCAGGAGCTGATTGGTGCGGCCTCCGGGCCCTCCTATTGGCCAGTGCGACACACCCTCTGACCTGATTAAAAGCCGAGCTGTCAATCCTATGCTCCTCAGCCATGCTTCTCCCTGGGTGTGTCAACTGGATAGAGGGATTAACCCCCACAGCGCCTTGGCAGAAATGTGCGCTGTGACAGTACCCCCCCCCCTTTTAGGAGGGGCCACTGGACCCTTCCCTGGCTTGGGTTTGTCCGGATGGGAGTCGTGGAATTCCCTGATCAGAGACTTCACATGGACGAATCTGGCCGGAACCCACGACCTCTCCTCCGGACCATAACCCTTCCAGTGCACAAGGTATTTTAGAGATTTCTGCACTCTACGGGAGTCCAAGATGTGAGGGGAACTCGTTTTCCCCAAATTTCACCCTCCCTTTTAAAACAGGGGGAGGGGGGTTTTTAAAGGGGAAAAGTCATAGAAGGTATTACCTCTTTAATAATGACCGATGAAAAAAAAATTTTGAACCCGGGGGCAAGGCGGTAAAATTCGACGATATGCCTGGGTTAAATTTCTTCTTGCACAACTAAGGGCCCAAAAATAGTGGGCTAGTTTAAACCCGAAGGCACCTTTTTTGGCGGAGATTTCAGGGGGACAACCAAACCCTTTTCTCCCAAAAGAAAAAAACCCCTGGAGCAGAGGGGGCCTCCCTTTTCACCCCTTTTGTTTTGGATTTTTCCTTCCCGGGTTTTTTTGGGGCCAAGTTCTTCTGAAATTGGGGGCCCCGGGCTGTGCACAGGAAACCCTTAACAATAAACCCCACCCCATTGTGATTTGAAGTAGCACTGGATAAAGATGCTGTCTTTGGGGGAAAACCAAAAATTTCAGAAAAAAAGGCGAAAACCAGATTTAAAAAAATTATCTTTTATAATTTAAACGAATTCCATAGGGGGAAGTATTTAAAACCCCAAACTACTTGTGATCAGGGCCAAAACAGCGAAAAAATTTTGCGTAACTGTTTGGGGTTTTCCCCCCTCCGTCTGCCCATTAGTTTTAGGGGGAAAAGGCCGAAAGGGGAAGGATATGTAATTTCCCGAGCCTTACAGAGAGATCTCCAAAAAACCAAAAAAACAATTTTGGGCCCTCTGTCAGAAACCCTTTTTTTCAGGTTTAAAAACCCCTGCAGTTTCACAATGTGTTTGATGAAAGCTCAGCAAGGGTTTTTGGGCGACGGCAAACCCCTTAATGGAAACCCAAAAGACACATTTTACTAAAGCGATTTCCCCTACCCCCCAAATGAACCCGTCTTTTAACCCCCAGAGGTAGGGGAGATCGGTCTAAAATCCATGGAAATGGGTCCTTTGGGTGCTTTTTGTATGGGAAGAGGACAAAGTTCCCCCGGGGGGGCGAGTTCTGGGAAAAACCTTTTTCCCCAGCACAAAAAGTCAAAATGCTGCCAATAGGCCCCCCACATCACGATACATGGGGCGGGCCCCCCAGTAATTGCGTGAGATTAGCCTTTTGTGCCAGATACTCCCCGGGAAAGTCCAATTTAAAACAGAATCATGTAATTTCCTTTTTTAAAAATCGTAGCCGAAAAAGGGGTAGGGGCAAAAGGACTCTAGAAGTGGGACAATTAGCAGGTGTCATGTCCTGGTGTGTCTTAATCTCAGTGGCTAAATCGGGAGACATGGCTGAGACAATCGTCTCCTTGGTAAAATGGGTACCGGATCTTCCGAGGTGAGTGGCTGGCACAAAAAACTTCTAGATAACGCGTCGCTTTAACTTTTTTAGATCAAGGTCTGTAGGTGCAAACAAAGTTAAAGCGAGTAAAGAACAATGCCCAACGTGCCTGACGAGGGTTCAACCTTTTAGCATTTTTCTAAAAAGGTAAGGTTCTTATGATCAGTTGGGGACCGTGACTTGGTTTTGGGGCACCTTCGAGGAAGTGGCCCCTTTCCCTTTGAAGGCCCACTTGATAGCCAACAATTCTCGGTTCCCAACATCATAGTTCCTCCCCAGCAGAGAGAATTTACGGTAAAAGAAGGCAAATGCCGGAGTTTTAGTCAAAGCAGCTGACCCTTGGGATAGGACTGCCCCCGCTCCAACTTCAGAAGCATCTCCCTCAACAACAAAGGGTTTGGTATGGTCAGCTTAAAACCAACACTGGAGCTGTGACAAAACACATTTTAAAAACCTTTCAAAGCCTCTAAGGCCCTCTGGTTGCCAGTATACTGAATATTAACCCCCTTTTTAGTCATATCAGTCAGTGGCCGAACGAGGACAGAAAAATTTCGGATGAATTTTTCCCCCACCTAATTAATTCTCCAGACTCCCAATCAATCACAGGATTGTGTCCTGAAACCAAAGGGCAACCCAAAAAAGACTCCAGGTAAGCCCTCCATGAAAACAAATATACAAATTTTTCCTTGTAGTATAACCCAAAAGCATAATCAAGTTCCGAGTGCAATCCGGAATTTCACTTAACCAGCGGGTAGAATCAATGGCCACAACCTTCAGGGACCCGATAGAGGCCTCGGAATGCCCGACGCTTACGAATGAAGCATTCACGAAAAGAATAGCAGAACCCCGAACCACAAAAGCACTCCAGAAATACCCTGTAACCAAACAAATTTTCCCCGGAACAACACAATAGGAAATACCTGTTCGCCTAGGTGACTTTCCCATGACCACCAGGCTGGAGTTTTCTGGTGAGGGCTTCTTTTTTTGGGACTTCACGATGCGACGGCCTTCCCGCCAGAGCAGAACACTTGCCCCTGGGGCGAATGAGATCCGCGATCACCGATGGAACCTCAGAAAGACCCCTAGTGCATTTTGGCTCCTCAGGAGGAGCGCCGCAGACTAAGCGGGTTTGGGGTGTTGCAAACGGAAATTGTAGTAAGGCGGGCAACGGGAAAGGGTCTGTTCCCACGTCTCTCCCTGGGAAACCCTCTGTCAAGCGAACTACCAGGCAAAAGCGTCATCTAACGCCAGGAGTAGGTATGCCACCAACAATCCTTAACATGGTCAGTTTAGTCCCTACCGAACTGGCCCCCTGAGGGCTGGGTCTTCCAAACCCCGACGGAACACACCCGCGGCGAAATTCTGAAGCATATTCCTCTACAGTTCTCTTACCCTGCCTTAAGGTGGTGAGCTGAGCTCAGCCACCGCCCCTCTATCAGGATCTCGAAGAGAAGCCCTAAGGAGTCAAAAAATCTATCTACTGAAGATAATTCGGCGAATTTGGGGGTAGGGAGAATGCCATTCCTGGGGGGACCCTTGGAGAAGGGACATGACAATTCCACCTTCTGTTCCTCATTACCTGAGGTACTGGGCGGAGTCGAAAATTACAAGCGACATTTCCCTTCCTTAAAGGTAAGAAAGGCCTTCCTGTCACCCGAAAAAACCTATCGGTAACTGAATAGGGGGTTCCACAAAAGTGGGGAAATGATGCCAGAGGGCTCCCACCCGGGGGGCCTCCTGCGCTAGTACCCTAGGCCCAATCTTGGACAACCCGGGTAAATCCCCGCATCTGCTTCCCCATGCAGTAGGGGTTCGGGGGCGTGGGGGGGCAGTAAAGTATGGGCCCGTGAAAAATGTCAGTCAGAGGAGGTGCA